>APFE031297415.1:114143-132557 GCA_000404065.3 Pinus taeda
GGGTCGGTTGAGACTGGTCTGGGACCAGTGGTACATACTCTGAGACTGACTTTGTGTCAGTGCAGTATTGGTCTGGGACCAGTGAGAGTGGTACATACTATGATGCTGACTTCAGGTCGGTTGAGACTGGTCTGGGACTAGTGGTACACTCTCTGAGACTGTGATACTAGTCTAGGGCTAGTGGTAGGAGTGGTACTTACTATGAAGTTGACTTCGGGTCGGTTGAGACTGGTCTGGGACCAGTGGTATGCACTCTGAGACTGACTTTAAGTAAGTGGAGGATGATACTGGTCTGGGACCAGTGGAGTTGTACTCACTATGGCGCTAACTTAGGGTTGGTTGAGACTATTCTAGGACCAGTGGTACATACTCTGAGACTGACTTTGAGTCAGTATGATACATCCTCGATCATTTCTTCTTCTTCATAATTCAGACAAAAGCAGAGCAGAACAGAATAATGCAAGAGCAAAGCAGAACAATACAGATCAGTACAGGGGAGAGCAAGACAAAGCAGAATAGGCAGAATAAAGCAAAGCAGGGCAAGGGTCAGGTTGTATAGGGTGGTGCATTTGATGGATGAATAGTAACGACTGATAGACAGATTGTAGATGAAGTTCTCCCTAGTTGAGAGGGAGTGTTAAAATTGGCAACTAGGGAAAAAATTCATGTGGGTCATCTTATTCATGGCTAATAATATTTCTATTATATTCCTCTCATCGAGAGGTGTAGGATTGATATAAATATCATTCGATTCCGATAAGTATTCATGGAGATATGAATTTATTTTGATTATGGAATTATTATCAAGCCAACCTACAACTCATGTAGGCTCAAAAGCCCAATAGTCGCATCTATTCAAACACCAACGTTCATTTGGACTCACTCATCTCATCACATCTCTCTCTCTACTGCGCAGAAAAGAGTCTCTTCTCTACTGCGCAGAAAAGGGTCTCTCCCTCACACATGTGAAGCCGAAAGCTACTAAAACTGAAGTTGCAACTGCAGAAGTAAAGTTTGACCTATGTGGACTAGAAGATCTCCTCATTTGAACTATGTTGTAGGTTCATTTGAACCTCCTCTGAAAGCCACAACTTTTGGTGGTGGAATCAAGTCAATCCGATGGACGGTTTGCAAGATATCGACTGCCCTAGTTTGAAGGAAGCAACTGAAACTGAAGCTGCAACTACAGAAGTGAAGTTTTACCTGCGTGGACCAGAATATCTCCTCATCTGAACTGTGCTATAGGTTTATCTGAATCTCCTCTGGAAGCCACAACTTTTGGTGGTGGAATCAAGCCGATCCGATGATCGGTTTGTGAGATATAGTCTGCCCTAGTTTGATGATGAAGCCGCTAATGTCGATGCTGTTGTTCTAGGGTTTGCTACTGCTGATATAAATCAGATTTATTGTACTATTTCTCTTTGTTGAATTATTGAAGATAACAGAAGATTTTATCAAAGATTTTCCCCACACATTGTGGGCTTTGTCCCTGGCTAGCCGCCACATCTTGTGTCTCTTGTCTTGGCTTGTTTTTTGTCGATCGTTTAATGTTCTATCTACACTTTACTTTATGTACATGTGATTGCTAATCTGTGGAATATAACAAGAAAAAGAAGTAAATTGTTATAAGCATAGAACATACCATAACTTAACATATAGAAAGTTTCAATGCAAGGGGCGGACACAATATAATAATAAACTAACTTTTATAACGATATTGGATCCGGAAGTCAGGTTGTGGTATATCGAAAAAGTTCTGAGGTTGAAACTTTCGATATAATGTGGCTAGTGGAATGGTGAGGTATTACAAAAATATCAGAAGATTGGGTTATTGGAGTTTCTTATCGAAGACATGTTTAAAGACCCAAAATATATTATTGTTGAGGTTCTATGCTATGCAGAAAAGAGGTGGGGATATATCAGGGTTCTAATATATCGTAACATTTAAACATTGTAACCCCGATATGTGATCTTTGCGATATGCATAAATTACAGCCACTTGTAACATAAAGGGTTTAGCCCTAATATTACTTTGAAATAATAAATCCACTTTAACATTGAAGCTTGGTCTCGGGGGCTATGTTTATTATTTACAAATTAAAATAAATTAAAATAAATCAAAATAAATTTAGTATTTATACAAAAAGTAAATATTTACAAAATAAAAAGTGATGATGCAATTTATGTATACTTAGTATGCCAAGGTAGTTAAAATATCCAGCCTAAGTCCAAACATTATTTACAAATCAGATAACCACAACAAGCAAAACAAAAAATATAGGAAGCTAGGGTTAGGTAAAATCTACTAAGGTAATCAAAATTGAAAAACAAAAGGGTCCCCATAATTTTATTATATGGTTAAAATAAAAATTAAATGGGGGATTGTTGAGTACTACAATAATTGGCGACACACTGGGCGAAATAGTTATCTCTAAGTAAATACCAAGGAAGTTCAAAGAAAAAGGAATAAAAATAAGATGATAGGACTTAGATTTTCCTTTTAAAAATATCTCTGTAAAATCCATTTAAAATTCAACATCTGCATAAAATCTCTTGTATTAGATATAAGAGTATAATCATGTTTTAGACAGTTATGTATAGATGTTAACTTGAACTAAAGAAAATAAAGTTTATTTATGAGTTCAGCGTAAAGATATACTCAAATGGCACAGGTGGTTCCACTGCTGCCAGCAGGCATCCATAGCCTCGACAGGGTAACCTTTTAACCCTTTTATACTTTAGAGGAATAAGTAATAATTATTTTATTTCTTTTAGTTACTTTTAAAGTCGTTGTTCTCGCTTGGTGACCAAATATTGAAAATGCCATACACCAGTAATAATAATAGCAAACAGGTTGGATCGTGATGAGACGTCATGTCTTCTAATCATTTGGCTACAAGCCATTATCCCGGCTTGATAACCAGTTGTGATAATGTCACCACTATCAGTGCCTATGATTATGGTAGGTTGGATCTTGCTGAAACCCCCTATCTTTCAAGTCTTTTATTATTTTTTAATTACACTCTGAAAATATTTTATTAATGGATGGAGAGACAAATCCACTGATTAAGAGATTGGGATGACAGGAAGAGTCATAAGATGCTAAAATTTTATTGATGAACTTTGTTGCTTTAGTAGCTAAATATGTTATAGCTTATCATATGATAGAATTAACCCTTAAAGTGTTAATTTCAAAGATCATTTAGCAGAATGATGATTAAGTAGTCAAAGATTATAGTGAAGTGAAAATCTAAAAGATAGCATAATGATGTTTCTTTTAATAATCTTCCTTTTGGAATGAACTTCGTTGGATCACACAGATGGAAATATAGCCCAAGTATAAAACCAAAAGAAATGGTACTTCAACAAACAGAAAACACTCTAGTATATACATATGATTATGTGAAAATGAAATAAAAAGGAAAGCACCAAATGTTAGCAAATCAGTCGGGAAGCCAATCGAGAGAATGAGCTCTGCGTAAATTTTTTACAAGATATAAAAAGTATGTCAAGGTTAGAGCTTTTATATTGTAAAGAAAATTGTTAATTGAGGCTTATTAAATGATAACTCATTGATGTGCATTTCTCGGGACTTTCTCCTTTTACAAATCTTGTTTTAGAAATTTAAATTGCAAGTCTTTAAATATTGTTTTGTTTTAAGAAAAAGACCATCAATCAGAATGAAAACCAGAAACAAGAAAGGAGAGAGGAAACTTCTTGAAACTCCTTGATTTTTCTTCCTAGTAGCTTTTACTAAAAAACAAAATACAAAACAGAGGAGACGAGGATAATGGAATGTAACTAGAAGAGAAAATAGAAGCAAGGAATTCAAGCAAAAGGAAAAAATGTAGAAAACAAAAGGATGAGAATGAGCATATGAAACTTACCACTGGAGAATTTGGGTTGATCTTACCTGAGAATTTTAATTTTTTTTTTTTTTTTTGCTAGCCAAAGTAATCTCCTCTTTTAATTGGAAGTAAAAGCATGAAGAATTGGCTTTGAATGTAATTTTCATTGGCCAAAATCATAATTTATTCAATTTAAAGAAAGCACTAAAACGATGATTCATGATCAAGCTTCATTTATTTATTCAATTTAAAATGCTAAGTAATGAACTATTAATCATATCCACTTCAAATTTCCATCGGAGGATCAAAGTGATAAAATAAGCCTTTAGAGATACTTGTGAATCCAAAATTGCCAAGTCATAGTAATTCCTTGAAACTTCTTGATATATGTTTTCATTACAAAAACAATACAATGAAGTTTTGCAAAAAAATGCAATTAAGAACATCACAAGTGTATATGATCTGACTATATAAGAAATACGACATGTTCCAAGATATTTTGCCAGAAAATGAAAGGAGATGCTAAGAAAAACTCAGATTCATTACTTGCTTATTAAAAATATGAAATAATGAAATAAATGCAATCAGAAAAAGAATCTAAATCTAAATTAATCTATCCTTAATTCTAACTGAATGAAAGGAAAAATGACTAGGTATAGTCATACTTTCAATGTAACCATTCTGTCATTCTAAGTCTTGCATGTATGTACAGGTCAAATATACATAACAAGAATATAGTTAAATCTAATAAAAATAAAATTGAATATATTGTACACTAATTGCTAATATTTTTACAAGAAGCAACTTATTTACAATCACCTTCTCTTGAAATGTCCTTTCCAGCTAAATTTCAATTGGAGGATACAAATTTGGATGGATTTCCATTAATGATTGGGGGAGGTTCAATAGATGGGATAACATGCCATATTGTGGATATGTTAGATACAATCGCCTGCATAAAATTGTCAATCCTATGTACATACGTAAATTATTAATAATCTTCTATGAAGGAAAACTTTCCAAATGTATTTTAAATGGGTCATTGGAGTATGGATGGAAGTTTGATAGTTTCAACAGAAGACCATTAATTGAATTAGCTTGCTATCATATTGTAAGAATACACTCTCTTGTTGGCATTGCTTTTGAGAAGAAAGAAGCAATTGATAAGAGATGAACATCAATTAAAATTGGAAGAGTAATAGCTCTTGATGTTCATGATTATGATTTGAAACTTTCAGGTAATGCATCAATTGAGTGTTCAATATTGGACCACCCAATATGCCACTATAAGATATCTAAATAATGAAAAACGAAAATAGTAAACAAATCTGAAATCAAACAAAATAAGTGAAGGTACAACAATGAAATCAATCATAATTTATACTATTGTTACAGCTAGTGTTACAACATAATTGGGATTGACTTGAAGTAATTTCCTCTTCGCAAGGATTGGCTAGAATAATGGAATTAGAATTATTGTCAACACCAACTTGTGAATTAAAGAGAGGGTCATGATTATGAATAGAATTGAGAATTTGATCATTATAAAAATCATAGATTGGAATGGGTTCTTGAATGTTGATATCATGATCATGATTAACTATTTGAAAATGAGAACTAGTTGAAACAATTTATGAGTTGAGTTTCTCTTAATTTTCAAGTATGATTCGACTTTGACCATGAGGATTTAATGTATAAGAAGATAAATCAGCATCCTCAATGTTAGAGTAATTATCGTAAATGACTTCAGGACAATCATTAAAATTCTCTTCACTCCCATTTGATGTATCAAAACAAGAAGAAATATGAAACACGTGTTCATTTATGTCAGAAGAATGATCAATAATTGTCTCTCTATCTTGATAAAAACTAACAAGAAATTCATTTATATCAGCCTCTCTGTTTTCTGGAATAATATTAAAGAAAAGAGGGGATAGATTTCTATCAGCAAAAATATCAGGATAGAGGTGAAAATGAAAATCATAAGCAATGAATTTAAAAATATTTATTTGTGAACTCTTGTGCATTTTATTTATTGTGAATTTCAGATTCCATATCATTTACTTGGCTATTTGTGCTTTCTTGAAGAATGTTCTCTGGCTGCCCTGAATTTTGTATTTGATCAACATGATCAAATTTAGAAATTTGTACAACAGATCACATATTATTCCAAATTTCAATTTTTGCTTGTACTTATTGATTTATAATCTATTTTTCTGAATTTAATTCATAGTGATTTTCAGATTTCGTGGTAGATGGTCCTTCAAGTTTATTTGTGATTTCTTCTTGTAGTTGATTATCAAATTCTTGCAAGATTTGTGATAAAGGTTCATTAGCCTAATTATCATTAACAATGTAAGAGGTGTGTACTAGATTTAAGAATTTACCATACATGGTTGAGGCCACTTCATCATGATTTGATATGCACCTCTATATCATTGTTTCTGATAATATTACTAGAATTTGAAGGAGAGTCATCAAAGCTTGAAATCGTTACATATGGATTTAAAATGGGAGGAAGAGAACAAATATGTTGAAACCAATCGATCAGTTCAATTTCTGAAGGTTTATCTTCAGCTTTGAATCTCAAGCAAATTAATTGAAATCTAATAGTAAAATCTGAGAGAGATTCCTTTTCAAATCTTCGTAAATTTTTTAAATTCATCACACACCTGTTCATAATCATAACCGTCAAATTTATAAAGAAAAATTGTGATAAATTAATCCCAATTGTGAATAGAGGCAACTGGAAGAGATTGACACCAGTTTTTGGTTTTTCCTGAGATTGTAAGAGTAAAAATCTTGCATAGAATACCTTCATCAATAACATGAAAAGTAGAATTTGAAAATTTTTGAATGAAATGTAAAGCATGATTAAATGCAGAAATATTCCTCTATTATTAAACTTTACCTTTGACAAGTGTCTTACTCTTTCTGGTGGATTATTGGCAAATGCACATCTAGAGTTACAACTATAAATGGGAAGTTTAAGATGAGCCATTATGATTAAAATACAAAAACTCCAAAAGACAACAAGTCTTCAAGCCCTCCTTCTAGCTCAAAAAATGTTGAAGGCTCGAAAATATCTGCCTACAATATTATAAGGGATATCACCCAGTCGGGAACTTAGAGAAGCTCCTTTTCCATTGAAATGGTGGTTCTGACTAGTTAAACTAGGTCCAGTTACCTTCTCTCTATCTCCACTGGCTTAAAATATGACTTTCACCTACCAATAGAGAAGATACATTAGATCAAACCTCTTGCTGATGAGGCAAGAAAGTGATCCTTAAGTTGATATGGGGTTCAGCCAAGCCAAAACTAAAGTTTTCCACTTTTATAAGAGGACTTCTAGGAATGTATTAATTGATCTAAATATAAACTAACACTAGAATACAAGGAAAATGATAGAAAACCTAAAGCTATCTCGATTAGGAAGATGCAAATCTAACCCAACCGAGAGAAAAATAACTAATTGAATTGAGATTTAAATATGTCTAGCTTATAGTGAATATCAAGTTAATGAAGTAGTTCAATTAGTTGATATTATGATTACCAAACATATCATGTTCAGAGATCCTTTAACTAGAATTATTAATCAACAATATTTAGGAAGTAGTTCACAAAAATGATGATGATTAGTAATCCAACAACTCGAATGATTAAACAATGATACAAAGAAAGAGTTCACATAATATTATTGTTTGTTAAGACATAATTAAAAGTTCGATCTTTGAGTAAGTAGTTACTCAGAAATTAGAGTTCAACACATAAGAGCATAGATAAACAACAAATAATTGCAATAGATCACTCACATAGACAATAGTGCACAAATATGACTGAAAATCACAAGTCTCTACTATTATAAAATGAAACTAGTATTTAAAAAAATAGTATCTTGAATACCAATTTATTAAGTCCAATTAGCTTGCCCTGATCTCCAACAGTCCTTTATAACTCATAAACTTCATTGATGAAATAGGAGTTGCAATAGTGCAAGCTCTTCTCAGCATACACAATTCAGATATGTAAAAGATAAATCTCTTTATTCCTCATATCTGAGATTAAAATCTTCTCTCCTCTATATCCCTAAATCCCTAATACAGTAGTGCTTTTAGAATCCTGAATTCCAAAGTAGAGAAGGCATTTTTCCATGGTTCGAATCCCCATTACAGAGCCCATAGATGGTATTTATACATGTTGGGAATACTAACATCCTCCCTTGATTTTCTCAACAGATGGAGAAAATAAAGGTAAAATAGAGTTGAATTATTCCTTTAAATCAAATTATGGCGGAATATGAATGGCTATGGCTTGAGGAGATGCCCAATTTAGCTCATGCTCGGATAAGACCACATTCATTTACTTCAACAACCATAGTGATTTCCTGCCTATTTTAGATCTTCTTTTCCAGCTGGAGGAGTTCTTTAGGGATCATTTGTTGGATCTATTAGTATATTTCATCTTGGAAGCTTCTCCGCCAATACAGGGCCAAAATTAGTCGAAATCGGGAAGAAAAACAAGCCAAAGCATAAGCAAACTATAAAATAAAAAATATGAGCCATGAGACTGAATTAAAACAAATTAAATGGAGTTTTTTATTATAACATTACAATTGTACCAAATAGTGACACATGGTAGCATTTGAGTGGAATCAGAGGTAAGTCCATTGAAATTTTTATAATGTGCACAAACAAAACGCCGATATTGGGAGGCTATGATATGGAGTGGATGTGATTTCTTATTGAACTCCTTTTAAATCGTGTATCGGGTTTGGATATCAACGGTAAGTGGATTATCGAAAGTTTGAAGTCGAAGGGGTATGATTATAAGAGATCAGAGATCGGAGGTGTGAAAGGATAACAGTTGATTGGAAAGTTTGGATATGAGAGTTTTGATATGAATAGTAGGAGGTTTATTGGAGATTGGAGGATTGGCAATATCAGAGATCGACAATCAGAGGATATGTTGTATCGCAATATTGGTGGATTGGAATATCGCAATCGAAGATCGGAATTTTATGACTGTTACCATATAGAACGTTCTGATGTAAGGGGAAGATGCAATATAATAATAAACTAACTTTTATAACGATATCAGATCTGGAATTCGGCCTATGGTATATCGAAAAAGTTTCGAGGTTGGAACTTTTGATATAATGTGGCTAGTGGAACGGTGAGGTATTACGAAGATATCAGAAGATTGGGTTATCGGAGTTTTTTATCGAAGGCATGTTTAAAGACCCAATATGTATTATTTCCGAGGTTCTATCGTATGCAGAAAATACGTGGGTATATATCGGGGTTTTGATATATCGTAACATTTAATCATTGTAACCCTGATATGTGATCTTTGTGATCTGCATAAAATACAACCACTTGCAATATAAAGGGTTTAACCCTAATATTACTTTGGAATAATAAAGCCACTTTAACATTGCAGCTTGGTCTAGGGGGCTATGTTTATTATTTACAAATTAAAATAAATTTATCATTTATACAAAAAGTAAATATCGACAAAATAAAAAGTGATTATGTAATTTATGTATACTTAGTATGCCAAAGTAGTTAAAATATCCAACCTAAGTCCAAACATAATTTACAAATTACCACAAGAAGTGAAACAAAAGGTATAGGAAGCTAGGGTTAGGTAAAATCTGCTAAGGTAATCAAAACTAAAAAACAAAAGGGTCCCTATAATTTTATTATATGGATAAAATAAAAATTAAATGGGGAGTTATTGAGTACTGCAACATGACCCAATACTCAAGATTCCCCCTGATGTTCTCTTCCTGTCGGATGGAATCCCTTCCCAATCTACATCTGTGAAGTCTTGAAGCTTCACTTCCTATGTCTGTCTATACCAAATACCAAACTAAGTGGTGCCTCTGAGGTATCTTAACACATGTTCAGTTTCCTTCCAATAAACTTTGGTTGGCTTAACCATTGCTTGACTAAGTTGGTTAACCGCAAAACACATGTTTGGTCGTGTGTTCACCAAATACATAAGTGAACCCACAAGTTGTCAATAAATAGTATCCTCCAGTACTTCACTTGGAGTAACATCTTCCTTCGTCCAATTACCTGCTCGAGGAGTCTCCATGGGTTTTTTGCTCTCCATGTGGAACTTGTTTAGTATCTCATTGGCATACTTTCCCTGAGATACAAACAGTTCCTCATCTACTTGACATACTTCCATATCAAGAAAGTAATGCATGATTCTCAGGTCCTTCATCTTCAATTCTCTTGCAATATCGTCTTTGCAAGATTTTATCAGCTTCTTATCACTTGTTAGAATCAAATCATAGACATATAATACTATAATCAACAATTTACCTTCAACCACAATATGTTAAAGGTTCACATCCGCTTCACTTTTGGTGAAGCCCAGCCCAGTGAAATAATTGTCAATTCTAGTGTACCAAGCACAGGGTGTTTGTTTTAGTCCATACAATGCTCACTTGAGTATGCACACAATCAACTCTCTGTTGAAGGTCTCAAATCCTTTCGACTACTCAATAAACACCTCTTCCTCAATCATACCATTGAGGGATGTTGTATTCACATCCATTTGATGTATCTTTCATCACATCTGCGCTGACAGTGCTAGAATATATCTGATTGAAGAGTACCTTACTGTTGGCACAAAGGTCTCCTCGTAATCAATTCCCTCCACTTGAGAGAACCCTCTGGCCACAAATTTGGCCTTGTGTTTCTCCACACTCCCATCTGCTTCTTTCTTTACCTTGTAAATCCATTTGGAACTTAGCACTGACTTTTTTGTTGGTCTTGGGACTACTTCCCAAACATTGTTTCTGATAATGGAGTCATACTCCTCAACCATGGAATCAACCCATACTAGTTTTTGCACTTCTTCCTCGAATGAGGATGGCTCAACCTCTACAGTCTTGCTCATCATATCCATGTAACTAGTGTATTGATCTAGTGACCTCCTCTACATGCGTTGTAATGTGGATGCTCTCACATTCTCTCTAGAATCATGCATCAACATGTCAGCCTATCTGTTGTGCTTCCTTCCATCTCTAGAATTCATTGCATGAGTGCGAGCTTCCACTCTCTAATCCTCTGCATTGTGGTTGCTCCACATCATCTTGAGGTTCCTCCTTTAGAGGTAAAATCTCCTCATTGCATGTAACAAAAGCTCTCTCTCAAGGGAACATCTCATGGCCTTCACTTCATCGAACTAACATCTCTACGAACCACTATCATCCAATAGGATTACAGGTAGATATGATAGTTGTGAGGTGTATCAGTGTACCCCACAAATATGCCCAACTCAGTTGTTGGCTCTAGCTTTTTCCATGCATCCTTGGTAACATGACAGTAGAATTATGAACCAAAGATCCTGAAGTGTGCCACATCTAGTTTCTTACCTGAAGAAGCTTCTTCTGGTGTACTCATCCCAAGAATTCGATGAGGACTTATCTTCTACAAATCAACAGTTGTATTGTATGCGTCGTCCCACAAGTGCAACGGTGGGCCCTGATCATGTAACATCATATGTTTCTCTCCCACAATACTTTTGTTCTTCCTTTCATCCACCCCATTCTACTATGGGTTATGAGGTGCGACTAATTCCTGTTGAATGCCTTCTGATGCATAGAAGTTATTGAATTAATTCAACACATATTCTCCAAAGTTATTGCTTCTAAGAGCTTTAACTTTCAGGGCAGTATCTTTCTCGGCAAGTGCTTTAAATTCACAAAATTGAGCCAATGCCTGATGTTTCTTTTGCATGAAGATAATCCATCGCTTATGATAAAAATCATCAACAAATATTACATAATACATGTGATTGGTCATGGATGTTGTCGAGAACATTTCACACACATCTGAGTAAACTCGATCAAGGATCGCTTGCGCTCGACTATATTTATCATGAAAGGAAGCTTTGGTGTACTTCCCCAATGTACACCCTTTGCATGTGTCTCTCTGATCTAGTGTACCCTTGGGAAGTCCTATAGAAATTTGTTGCATGATCTTCAAGGCTTTATGGTGCAAGTGACCCAATATTCTATGACACAACTCACCAATGGCTTAGCTTTGCACCTTCTCTGCTTTAGTGCTCAAAGAAGCACAATCTTATACATCCAATTTGTAAAGGTTCTTCACCCAAACCCCGATCCATTTCACCTGTCCTAAGGTTATGTGATGAAGGAATTCCTTTCCCTTGCTAAATATCACATCGTAGCCACAGTCCTCCAACATGGAAAATGAAACCAAATTCTTCTTCAAACCTGGAACATACATGACATCTTTTAATGTGAGAGGAGTACCAAACTCCCTCTAAAAGGTAACAGTACTGATGTTGGTCGCAATATACATCCCATCATCTCCCATCTCAATGTGCATCTGGAGGTCCTTCTCCTCCAAGTCACTGAAGAACACTTTGTTTCTGTTCATATGGAATGAGGCTCCACTGTCCAGGTACCACGCACTACCCATCATTGATGTCACCATGCAAGTGATGAGGGTGAAATCCAGTTCGAATTGTGAAGCAAGAGCTTCACCTATCGCTCCTTTTGGGGGTTTATTACTAACCTTCTTATGCAGACACTTTGTAGCATAGTGTCCCAACTCATGACAGTGAAAACATTTAATATTCGACATGTCCTTCTTCTTATCATCCTGACTGGAATCTGATTTGGAATGGGATGACTTCCCCTTCCCTTTCTTCACCTTTCTAGCTAAGGCATATTTCTCCTCATCAACATGCTTAGATGAGGATCCATCTCTATTGTTCCACTGAATCTCTTCATGCACCAAGTCAAACCACAATCTCTCCCACTATGGTAGCTTCTCCCTCCCATTAGTTGATTTTTGGTAGTCGTGCCAACTCTTGGGAAGTCCTAGAAGTGCTAGGATCACTAGATCATCTTCAGCAACTATAACTCCGACACTTCCAAGCTCATCCTGACATTCGGTGAACTTGGTCAAGTACTTCGGTATTGTGTCGCCTTCTCCATCTTGATTTTTCTAAGATTGTCCTTCAATCCCAACTTCCTGTGGTCACTGTTGTTTTGAAATGGGTTTGTCAAGGACTTCCACATTTCAAATGGATTTTCCTTACCATGGAGGTTCGAGACAATATGATCTCGAACTCCTTCTACGATAATCCTTCTTGCCTTTTCAACACACTTTCTCCACTTTGCTAGATCCTGGGCATCAGCTGGCTTAGGAATATATTTTCTATAAATTCCTTAAGCTTTTTGTCTTCCAACATTGCCTCCATGTTGTCCTTCCAAGAAATATAGTTCAAACTACCCTCAAGGGCATATTCGATCCTCAATCTGTAGAATGACATCTTGCTAGCTCTCAAGTATGATACTACAAATTTAATTTCTCTTGCAAAATACAAACTCATATTCTCCTCTTCTATAGTGATTTAAGCTTTGATACCATGTAGAAATTCCTTGTAGATTCAAAATGTTGATTGTAATATGCTAAAACAATTGACTTGAATCTACTCTACTCATTAGCGGAAACAATAATTGATCGATAAAATCATGAAGCATAAAAGCAAAGGAATTCAATCACACATAACACAATAATTTTATGGGGAAAACCACGGCTAAAAACCCCCGCTATTTGTATATTGCATTAATAAGAAAATATGAGAAGATTACAATGCTTTTCTCAAGCCCAAGCAACCTCTGTGTTATCTCAATCTATCTCACTACTTCACAAACAAGCTCTAAGCAATACTTAGCCAAATCTGTTGCCTACCAAGCTCATATTTCCTTGAGCAATTTCCTAGGAAATTAGCCCCTATTTAATTGGGAAATTCCACAAATAGGAATTGTGCAATCCTCATAGGCCTTCCTCTTATTGCATTTACCGCATGTACAATTCAGATGATAATACAACTGATAGTACATTTTCCCTAAACTCCAATCTCAACTGGGTCTTTCGTTGATCTGACATGCATGAGTTAATTATGAGTGAATCTTCATTTTATTGGTTGATCAGTGCTTGTTACACCCCACTACTGCAGGTTACGCCCCACTACTAGATCTCCCACTAATTCCTCCATTACTTGGAACTAGTTTAACTGAATTTAACTCAATTAAACTGAATTAAATAATTACAACTCAAAATAAACTCAACTAGGGATCCTAAAAAGTAGGAGACACTCTACATGACTCTATTTAGACTTCCAACTCGAATTAATTAGCCAACTAAGTCAAATTAACTTATTTAACTATTACAAGTTGTCATGAGATGTGGAATTACAATTTAATTCAAGGACAAAATTAAATTAGGATTTTCTTGTTGCATTTTCAACAACATGTATATACATAATCATATCAATATATCGATATCATGCATGATAACACTAACTACATACAATAAATTCATGCACGATAAACCTAACAATGACAACACAATATTGTAACACTGACCATATACATGTTAACCATAGTCACTACCATGCATGGATAACAACGACATAGAAATTGACACACATGCATGACAATCTCTTTTACCCCAATGTCCAATATTGCAACCTTGCTCTAATACCACCCTGTAACCACCCCTCCGACATTTACCCAATTTCACCAGTCTTACAGGGTAAACATGAGATGAAGAGTTACTATGACATGACTCGACCTCCAAGCTTCATTTATTGAAGTGGGGCTAACAACTGAGACTTACTAACCACAACCTGATATCCTACAGGGCCTACAAGATACTTAGGGGCCAAAGAACCACCTCGGGTGACCAAACCTTGATATAGACTGCTTTTTCAGTGACTCAGACTCCCAACCGCATGCACAAGGCTACAAGTGCAGTTGTGACCCTCTAACCGCATGGCACAAGCCTGTCTGCGTGCGGTTGCAACCCAAAATACTCAATTCAGAGGGTGTGGTCCTGATATCTGATCCACAATTCCAAGTTAGCCTCCATACCGCTGCCTAGTACTTCCTAATACTTTCCAGAATGATAAAATACTTGAAGGCAATTCTAATCATAGAAAACTTGATCAAGGACTTGACCTGACCAAGCCTAACCATGATAGTCATTTCATCAAACATATGGTGAACATGTAATCTAGATGTCATGAATTCATATCTAAGCATAAGAGTCTGAAACTTATCTGAAAATCACCAAGAAGGTCCAATGCCCTCTCATAATAGTTGCAATAACATTTTTTAGTCCATGCATTCATCATCCACGAAATATTTATCAAATCCTGAACAAGACATAGCTACAACACATTACATATCCATGCTTATAACCAACATAAAACTAGATTATTGACCATGACATAACAACCATCAAATCATCATAATAGCAATTACAAGTGCTCATAGATTACAATGGGAAAATATCTCTTATTAACTTATGCAAAACCTAACCATGTTAGGGACTTCCATGTACCACCTGACCATAGATTGGGTTGAAGAAAATATCTCTTTCAACCAATCACCCCTGTGTCGTATTCCAAGCATGAATGTGGGATCTCAAGACATAAAAAATCAGGGATTCTCAAAGATTAAACCACCTCCACCCTCATGTTACTGTTATTTTGCCAAAACCATTCAAGAGATCACAATGCCCAAAACAAGCTCGGATGCCTCTAATTTTCTTCACCATTACCTTGGGGAATTTTCCTATCTACACCCACTTGTTGAGGACTTCCCAGAGATTAAACCACCTCCACCCCCAACCCTTGGAAATTTTCCTAAGACGACCTCACCCAACTCCAAAACCTTCTAACAATCTAAAGCTCAAAGAGAAAATAATCCCATCACACCATGGCTATCCGGAAATGGAAGGCAAGGTTGAACCACTGTCGAACCCAGAAAAACCCATGCCAATGAAAACAAAAGAACCAAATACACAAATGCATGTAGCAATAATTCACAAACTATCTAGGAAATCACACATGCAACCTGTTACCTACAAATCCTCCTATTGAAGTTTCTTGATCCAACTTTCCTTGCTTGTCTTGTGCTTTCCTTCTTCTTCCATTTCTTTTTTTGTCCTCCCTTTTCCTTCCTTTCTGCAATGCCAAAGTGCTCCAAGAATGATCTAAGTGCAATAATGTGAGATAATAGAGAGAGCTCCAAAACTAAACTGACAAAAGTTAAACCAACAAAAGTTGTCAATTGATCCTCATAAGCATTTTTATCATTGAAGCCTCTATTTTCTTCAATTTACTCTATTTTTTCCTTCAATTTTTCTCTCATGTAAATTTGTGACCCTTCGTCTTCCTTTTCTCTTATTTTCCTTTATTTTCATAAATAAAAGTTATTTAATTTCTATTTTCCATTACCAATGCATTTTCCAATTTATTTAGCTATAATAAATCGAAAATGACACCCACTAGGATGTCTTTCCCAACATTCGGCTTGGAATACGTGTCCCATAAGCTTGGTATTATTCTTTTTCCTTTATTAACTTTTTTACATGAACTTTTAAATTAGGGTTGTTACTTTCGTGCTCTCCATTATTTTCTTGATTGTCTAGGTTCGAGGAACAAGGGTGCCTATATTTCTACATTGTTCTAGCTGGTTGGAGACAACAATGTTTGAAAAAAAAAATCTCCTAAGATCTTGGACCCTGCATTTTTCTCGTTTTCCTAGTGTTTCCCCTTATTCACTTAGTTACTTTCCATTTATCTGGATTTTAAGGAGGGTACTTCTCTAGGGGAATAAGCTTAGGGCATTATTTAGAAAAATATTTGTATTCATGGAAACTCCATTTGAATGGAATATATTCATTTTCAACTTTCTCAACCTTACATTTAATCCCCTAGGGTTAGATGGATATATTCTAGAAGGCCTTTCTGTAGATCCACTTCTATACAAATGTTAGTGCATGAGAATAATAGATCTATGGGGATTGAATAGCCAATATACTTACATCGAGAATTCCCAATGGTTTTCAATTTTCTCTCATTCCGACAATGGAGAGGAAGGTGGGGAGTATAGACCCAAATTGGAGCTACATAAGGGATGTTGTTTTAGGGTTAAAATTGGGGGTCTAATGATTTAGATACATACCTTAAGTGTCATGGAAATAAGGTTCGCTTCAAGAGATCAAGTCTTGTTCCCTGAGTTGAAATAGGAAGGTGAAATATCCATGGTCACTGATCTTTAAATTGTTGTGGATATTCCACTAGACAATTCGTCACAACAAATCTAATAAAATTATATTTAAAAATTCAAAATCTACACTTTGAGGGTTTATTTCTCTTTAGATTTCTAGATCCATAAATTATTGTTTATTGTGTAAGCATGCAAATTCTAACTATGCATGAAATATAGAACAAAAAAACAAAAACTAATAAACCATGATTGATATAATATGTAACCTGGGAAACCCTTTTGGGAGAAAACACAGCTGGAAGGTGAAGTAGCTTTGCTTTCTTTCTCTAAATACAAAATGGATACGAGTACAAAGAAGTAAGGCATGTGGCCAATGGGATATCACAATGCACAAATCACCTTTTTGTTCTCTCTCCCTATCCCTCTTGACTACTTTGCTCGTCTATGGAAAAATGCACTAGAAAAAAATGCAACCATTTTTCCTCCTAGTGGCTCAATTATAACCTAGCCTGATAACCTAATAATGGTTAGGTTTGACTCCTTCAACTCTTAACTAGAGTTAGAGTATATACTCTTCTAGAGTATTCTTCATCATGATCATTTGGCTAGCCCATTTTCTATGAGTAAAGGGGGCTTACGTGGCATTCTCTCAAATTATGGCGGTTAAAACAAGAAGGTCAACTTCCAAGTGGCCTAACTTTTGCATATAGACTCCAATTTAGGAAATTGTTGTGTTCTTGGAAAGGTATATTTGTGTAGAATATGAAAAAAACGTGTTCGTTAATGCAAAAAATAAATACCTCCAAAAAATGTTGTTTAATGCCTCAAACTGCTCCTAGAAGGTTTCAAGCCTTAATTTGCCAAACTAGGTCCCACCGATAAAAATGGTCTTGTGAGTTGATTGCTCCACTTTTTCCACTTTGAAAGCATCAATATGGATGAAAAAAATATAATGATCCAATTTATATCATATCTCCCCATTTTGGGAGGCTTTTGGTCCCAAAAGCTTCTATTTAATGAGGTGAGGAAATTTTTCCTACACCTTCTCTAGGGTGTACCATTTAGCCTTTCCTGGAAGTTGTCATTTCAACCCAATCTACCAAAAGTCATGTTGCCCCTATCTTGTAGTTATGAACCTCTTATACAAAATTGTATCCTCTGTGAACTTTTCCTACTACCATTGTAGGTTTTAACCTTGTACAGAAATTACCTGCATACGAATTCTAAAACAAAGAAAATAAACAATGCGAGAGCATAACGCATAAAACACATATGCACAGAGATTTTCCCCTGGATCCCAAAACCGGGACTACCAGCTTGATTTTTCATTATATTCCTTTCAATGTTACAATACATATTTATACATGCCGAAGCATCCAATACCATGGACCGAAAACCATCGCGTCCAAAACCATGGACGGAAAACCATCGCATCCAAAAAACATGTGCGAAATCATGCACAAAACCATAGGTGGGTCTGCCCAACCTAACATA
>APFE031297415.1:137153-165210 GCA_000404065.3 Pinus taeda
CTGGGGCGCTGCCCCGGACCCCATAAAGTGGGGTTACGGGTACCCCTCAAACCCCCTGTTAACTATGTGGAAAGAATATAACACAACCCAACAATCATATGGTGTTAAATCCTTTGCAGAAGGTAGGACTTGTTTCTCTTCCTGGTCTAGCATGGAAGGCTCATAGAGTTTCAATTTCTCTACATTCACAAGAGTAAATGTGCATGTATGGGGGTAGACTAAATCTATAAGTGTTATCTCCCACCTTTTCCAATATCTCAAAGGGACCATATCACAAAGCCTTGATTTTCTTACAGGGACCCTGTAGCCTCTTCTTGTTCAAATGTAACCATACTTTGCCTCCCACCTTGAACATGTTCCTTGTTATGTGTTGATCATGCCTAACCTTGTATTTTTCCTTTCAATTATGTAGTGTCTCATAATATATATATATATATATATATATATATAATATATATAATATATATATTATATTCATCCCTTGTAAGATCCTCCCTCACTCTTCCTTGCTACACATATGCAATATCCAAAGGTGAAGGTGGTAAATATCTAAAACAAGTTTCAAATTGGGACTTACTAGTAGAAGTGTTGATTACTTTGTTATAAGAGTGTTGTATATATACCATAATATTCTCATTCTAGATCTTTGGATTCTTTTGATTGTAACCCCTCAAAAGCTACACCAAATTATTTTTGACTACTTATGTTTGCCCATCTATCTGTGGATGGACTGTTGTAGACCTATTTAATTTTGTGTGCATCTTTTCCCACAATGTAGTCCAAAATGCACTAAGAAATATTGTGTCCCTGTATGAAACGATGCTCCCCGGTATCCCAAATTTCACCCAAACTTGTAAAAAGAATAAGTTTGTTGCTTGTTTCCCATTAATGGTATTTTTATAGGGAATTAGAACACACATCTTATTGAACTTGTCAACTACAATGTACAGGTAGTCATGTCCCTTCCTAGTTGTTGGTAAACCTCCAACAAAGTCCACTAAAATGTTTTCACAAGGGTGAATGGGTACAATTAAAGGATGATATAAACCTTGTTTCCTATTAATAGGCTTGTTGGTACAGAAATTCATGCATACTCTTATGAACCTAGCTACTTGTTCTTGCATCTTGGGCCAATACACATACCTTTGCAAGTTGGCCATTATCTTCCCTACACCAAAGTGCCCTGCAAACTTAGAGATGTGAGCCTCTCTAATTAGCTACAATCGCTCACATTTAGGAACACATAACTTATCTAGCTTGTAGATTAACTCATCCTAGAGATGGAAGTGAACAATTCTTCCACCATCATGCACATGATTCTATCTCAACAATTGTTGAAACACTTCTTTGAAATCGTCATCCTCTAAATATGCCACTCTTTATGAATTATGGGTGAATGGCTCCATGTGCATCAGAGTTCCCAAAGTTGTAATATCTGATGTGGGTAACCTTGAAAGCATGCAGACCAACTTTTTTGTGTTTCCTTTATTATACTTAATCACTAAATGAAAATACCGTGGAAACCCCATCCACCTTGTAATGTTGAAGTTGTAGAGCAGAACTACTAGTTGTAGAGTAGTAGCGGTAGAGGAGGTCTACAGGCTGTAGATTCAAGGTTGAGAGGTTCAGTCAAAAGATGAAGTTCCTTGGTTAGAGAAGCGAGTAGGTTAACGAACTATGGTTTCGTAGGGGTATGCCACCCCGTCCAACTATGGGGACCTTCTCCTTTCGGTAATGAATGATTGACTATGATCGGTGGTGGATCGACGGTGGCTATACTCTAAGGCAACTGAGCTATGATCGGCAGGAAATGACCTTCCTTCTGGAAATATGACTACTGTCAATGAGACGGTCTTGTCTATTGGTGACAACCACCTCCTGTCTATGATTGGCTACTATGACTCCTAGCTATTGGCAACGACCCTATGAAGGTAAAATATATTAGCAAGCATAAAGGCACTAAACCGTGAAGCAAATGAATGCATCTTGGCTCTAATAGGGAAATTCTCAAAAAAGGTGCAAAGGCGCTTATCCTTGCTCTCGGAAGAGAAAGCGGTGTCTATTGTAGATTACTTTGGGCTTGTAGGTACTATAGTGATTGGTGATCTGTGTTGATTACTGTCTCATTTCACATCAAATACTGTTTCCAATTATTCACATCTTACACCATGGCATAGAGCTCCTTTTCATATGTAGGGTAGTTGAGAAGTGCCCCATGAAATGATTTAGAATGGTAGTATCCTAGCCTTCCTCCTTGCATCAAGACCACTCCCATAACATACCTGCTCACATTTGTCTCCACTTTGAAGGGATGTTGCAAGTTTGGTAATGCCAGAATTGGTGCTTGACAAATTTTCTTCTTTAGCTCCTCAAATGCCCTCTGTTGACCCTTTCCCCACTAAAAACTCTTTCCACTTGTTGTTATGTTATGGAGTGGTGTTACTACTACTGAAAATGAAGCTATGAATTTCCTCAGGTACTGTATTGCCCCATTGAAAATATTAAACTTAAAAAAAATTATTATGAACCGAATATTTCACGATGGCCTCCATCTTGGTAGGATTGATCTTCAACTCTCCTCTACCTGTCACATACACCAAATACACAAAATATTGTTGTCAACACTCATATTTCTAGGTATTTGCTAGCATCTAGTGTTTTCTTAATGTGTCCAACACCTGCGTCAAATGTGAGATGTGCTCCTCCTAGGTAGCATTTTATACCATTATATCATCCAAGTAGACAATAAAAAATGAATCTATAAAATGGTGTAGTATACCATTCATTAACCTCATAAATGTAGCTAGTGCATTGCATAGGTTGAATGGCATGACTAACCACTTATACAAACCTTTCCTAGTTTTGAAGGTAGTCTTCTAGGTATCTTCTTCTTTGAATCCAACCTAGTGATATCTAGAATTTAATTCAGTATGACTGAATTATTATTCTTTCTGCAACTAATCCCACAGATCATTTATTCTGAGAAAGGGGTACCTTTTCTTGAGCGTAATTTTGTTCAATGCCCTAGAATATATACACATTCACCAAGTCCCATCCTTCTTTGGCACAATGATGATGGGTGACCCACATGATGATGTACTAAGTCAAATGACACCATGTTCCAATAGTTGTTGCAACTATTTCTTCACCTCGCTTACTTCTATAATAGATTTCTCGTATATCCCAATGTTTGGCAATGGGGATTCCGACAATACCTGGATCTTGTGCTCCACTTCCCTCTTGGGTGGTGGCCCTTAGGATCTCAAAACACATCCATGTATACCTATAAAAACTCTTCCATTTGTTGTTTTTGTTTCTTAGTACACCCCCTAAGGATACGTTTCTCTCATTGACTCTTCTACAAATTGGTTTCTTCTTAAAAATAGTAAAACGTACTTCTTGCTTGAACTGATCAGTTTCTTGCCTTGGTTGGCACTTACAACGAAATTGGATACTTTCCTTTGTGTGTGGTGAATAGTATTCCATCATTGACAAGTTAGTACTAGTTTGTTCTCTGAATGAAGATTTCATATTGCATGTACATGTAGGGACTTGCAAGCACCACTCCACATACGTCAAGGGGAACTACATATAGTTCTACTTCATAAATAAAATCAATACTGATAGCAAATCTACTTTTCCACTGTTTTGTTACCTTTATCTCTCCATCTATATTTACCCATCCCAATGGGTATGGGCCTAGACGATCATAAAATTCCAATCCTAATCTGTTGACCAACTCTATTGTAATGATATTCACCTGTGATCCTAAGTCGAACATGGCATCAATATTGGTCTTTTTAACTTGTATCTTTATATGGAAGAGCCCAGTATTTTGTTATCTTCCTGTTACTAAAGGCTACTCAAATTTACCTCCTTCTACATTGATGTACAAATTATCTTCTCATCCATGTCCAAGATTCTTTCAACTTGGTCACTTGAATCAATGGCCATGATATTATTCTTCTTATTATCTTTCTTTTGTTCTTCAGGTTAAGTTTTGTATGCAACTTCTAACACTTCTCCTTTGTATTACCATCAATGTTATAGTGGTTGTTGGGATCTTTGCACTGGTGTGTTGTGGCTGTTTTCTTTTATCTTTTCCCCCTTTCCACTTCTTCTTCCCCTCCTTAGAAGTGTCATGTTTCTCTATTTGCTCCAATCCACTTGGTTTCCCTTTTTTCAGGCCTATGTTCTCTAGGTATTGTTCCTGTACTCAAGCCTCGTCCATCGATTTGGGTTTGAACAACATCACTTGCTTCCAGAGATGACTATGTAGACCCACCAAATACTTTAGGGTTAGATATGGGTTATTTATGAATATCCCCATCATGATGGCCATCTTTCTAAATTTTATGGTGTACTCATGTAGACTTTGCCCCTATTTCCACATGAAGTAGTGCCACTAGATTCCTTGGTCCTCTACATACCCGATAGGGAAAATTATGAGTTTATGAGGGTTCTAAGGTCCTCCAACTTAGTAACTAGAGGATCTCCCTCCAACCTCAAGGTTTCCATGTGGCTTTCCCACTAATTCAAGGCATGGCCCTCTAATTTCAGCCATGCAAATGAAACCTTTTGTTGTTTCTCTATATGATAAACATTGAAATAAACTTCTAATTGTTGTGAAACTAATGATTTAGATTTAGAGCGTCAATATCACCTTGATACGACTTGATATCGACCTTCACTTCCATTTTAAACAAGGACTATGAATGGTTCATGACACTTGATTTAATATTTTCAGGGTTCTTTCTTTGACTCCTTCTCAGTTTCTTCCTAATATCTTGATCTCCACTCTAATCTCCCCTCTATGTTATAACCCCCATATTCTTCAAATAGTCTGAGCTTATCAGTTAGGGTTGCCATGAGGAGATTCACATTATGGTTTATACTTGTAACTTATGCCTCTAGCCACGAAAACCTCTTCTATGTAGGATCATGAGGGTTATTCACAAATTCATCGACCATGGTTGGGGTTTTATGACTTTTGGGTTAGCCGATATAGATCCCCTCCAAATATCTACAATTTTCCTAAAGAAACCTATTCTCATACTAATATAGTCTATAAACATTTGTCTATATTCTACTAGATAGTTTGTCATAAACATCTGTATATATTCTACTAGATAGTTTGTCACAAACAAATCTAATAAAATTATATTTAAAATTCTAAAATCTACACTTTGAGGGTTTATTTCCCTTCAGATTTCTAGATATGTAAATTATTGTTTATTGTGTATGCATGTAAATTATAATTATCCATAAAATAGAGAAAAATGAAATAAAAACTCACAAACCATTATTAACATAAGTTATAAGCTAGGAAACTCTTTCGAGAGAAAACCTAGTTGGAAGGTGAGGCCACTCTGCACTATTTCTCTGAATAGACAATGTTTTTTGGTACAAAGAAGTAAGGTTTTTGGCCCATGGGCTACTATAGTGCACAAATCCTCTACTTGTGCTCTCTCCCCGTCCCTCTCTGCTACTCGGCTTGTCTATGGAACATATGCACTCAAAAATAATGGAACCCCTTTTAAGAAGAAATATGGTGATAGAATTACAATTGCTCAAGAAATTTAATATAAATCAAGAGACACAATTCTACTATATAGCTCTGTGGAAATTAATTCACAATTTAGAATAACATTCGCAAACATGCATCAATCACATACACAAGTACACATATTTATCTAGGGGAAACCAATTGTTAAAAACCCCTTAAGCCTACTTGCATTAATCAGATGAATAGAGAATGTATTACAATTGCTTTCTTTCTCTAAGCTCAACCTGCAAAAGAATAATTGTTCTCTCTGCTCAATGAGAAGCTCTGCCCCAGACTTAGTAAATTTCTGCCCCTACTTGAGCTCCTATTTCCTCACATAAATCATGAGGAAATTGGCCCCTATTCTTTAGGAATTTCCTCCAAAATGATTGAGGAAATCCCAAGGATTGATCATTGGTTGCATGCAACACTTGTACACTCAAGAGTAGTCTACAACTGATGTTACACTGCCTTGGAAACTCCACCACAACAGAGCAATTTGAATTCCTTGCATTCATGAGCTATTTTTGGTTGATTGATCAGTTAATTGGATGATCTCTGCGTTAGAGTATTGTCCCACTACACAATTGACCTCTAGCTAGTTCTATCAACTGTTAGAGCTAGTTTAACCAAGTACAACTAGAAATAACTGAACTGAATTGCTACAAATTGGAAATCAAAACATGCAAACTGAACTCCAAGCCCACTAACTCAAATTTACTAAGCTAACTGAGTGCCAAGAGCCATGTTACCTCAGTTAACTGACTCCAAGTTATATGCTCATGTGGAAATTTTGAATTTTTTCAATTTGACCAAGGCTAAGTTAAATTGAGCCTTTCTTGCTACATTTTTTCAACGCTCCCCCTTAGCAAGAAAGGGATTTTCAACCACCTCTATCTTGCACCTATGGAATTCAAACTTCCCTCTTAACAAAGCCTTTGTCAAGATGCCAATGTATTGTTCCTCTGTCAAAATGCATTGTAGCAACATTATCCTCCTCTGCACATAGTCTCGTAAATGATGATACCATATATATATATGCTTGGATCAATCGTGAGATATTGGATTCTCAAAGAGCTTAATGCAACTATAATTATCACAATAGATAAAATTTAGATCCATCTCTTGACCAAACAGTTCCACAAGTATCTTTCTCATCCATATCGTCTCACATGTCGCTTGACTTGCAAGCATGTATTCAACTTATGCCTATTTGAGTGCCACAGACCTCTGCTTCTTGTTGTACTAGGAAATTACTACGGACCCAACACTGAAAATTCCACCTTATGTATTCTTTCAGTCAGATGTACTCCCTGCCCAATCTGCATCTGTGAATCCACCTAGCTTCACTCCCTTTGTCCATCTATACCATAATCCATACTAGGTAGTGCCTCTGAGGTACCGTAAAACATGATTTGTTGCCTTCCAATATAATTTGGTCGACCTAACAATAACTTGTCTCAGCTGGTTGATTGCATATCACATATCTTGTTGTGTGTTCACAAGATTCATCAGCGAACCCACTAGCTGTCGGTAAATGGTAACATCAACCTCTTCACCTGAAGTGGCATTCTCCTTCCTTAAGTCGGTTGTTGGAGGTGTCTCCATGGGCTTACAACTCTCCATGTGAAATATCTACAGTATCGCGATGGCATACTTGCCTTGAGACACAAACAATTCCCCATCGCCTTTCCATACTTCCAACCTGAGGAAGTAGTGCATGAGACCCATGTCTTTCATCTCAAATTCCCTTGCAAGGTCCTCCTTGCAAGGGTTGATCAGATGCTCATCACCTATTAATATTAAATCATCAACATATAAAACAATGATAAGTAATTTACCTTCTACAAAAATATGAGAGAGGTTTTCATCCACTTCACTTTTGGGGAAGCCCAATCTAGTGAGATAACTATTAATCTGAGTGTACTAAGCTCAGGGTGCTTGTTTGAGACTGTACAATGATCGCTTGAGACAACACACATGAGACTCCCAATCATATGTATCAAAAACTTCTAGTTTATTTATGTAAACTTCCTCCTCAATAACACCATTGAGAAATGTTTTTTTTTACATCCATATAGTGGATTTTCCACCCCATTTGCATAATCAGTGCAAGAATTGATCTAACAGATGAATACCTTGCTACGGGAGAAAAGGTTTCCTCATAGTCAATTCCCTCAACTTGAGAGAATCCTAAGGCCAATACCTTGAATATTCATCTCAAACCCACAACTGATTTATCTGTCGGTCTTGGGACCACTTCCAAAACACTGTTCTTCATGATGGAATTTGTATTCTTCCACCATTGCATCAACCCAAACTGGTTTCTCAATTTCTTCCTCAAAAGAGGATGGCTTAGTCTCTATAATCTCAATCATTAGAGCTATGTATCTAGTGTACCTCTCAGGTGACCTCCTTTGCCTATGCAAATTTGAAGGAGCTCCCACATTCTCCCTTGCATCCTGCACCAATCTATGAACTTCCCTAGTTCTTTTCCTACCTTCTCTAGATGGTTCTACTTGAGTGGATGTCTCCACTCTACCTCCTCTCTACTCCTCCATTTGTGGTTTCTCCACAACTTCCTAAGGCTCCTCCTTTGGAGATAAAATCTCCTCTTTTAGTAGGATCTGAAGCTCCCTCTCAAGAGAGCGTCTCATTGCTTTATCCTCATCAAACTTTACATCCCTTCGCACAACTATCATTATGAGGGAAGGTAAGTACACCTAGTAATTGTGTGTAGTTTCAGTGTAACCTAAAAAAACTCCCAACTCTTTTGTCAACTCAAGTTTCTTCATTGAATCTTTGGAGACATGGCAGTTAATAGAGGCTTCAAAAATTATGAAATGAGACACATCCGACTTTCTCCCGAAGAAATCCTCCTCCAGTGTAATCATACCAAGAATTTGATGAGGACTCCAGTTCTACAAGTAGATTGTTGTGTTACATGCCTCTGCCCACAAATGTACTATCAAGCCTTGGTCATGTAGCATAACTCTCGCAACTCCCACCATGCTTCAATATTTTCTCTCAACTACCCCATTCTGTTGTGGGTTCTGGGGAGCTTTCAGTTCTCTTTGGATTCCTTCTTTGGCACAAAATTCCTTGAATTCATTCAAAATATACTCACCTCCATTGTCACTCCTAAGAACCTTCACCTTCTTGTTGGTCTCCTTCTCAACTAGTGCCTTGAATTCTACAAATTTTGAGAATATCGCATCCTTCTTCCCCATGAAGAAGATCCAACACTTCTTGAGAAATCATCAAAAAAATAACATAGTACTTATGTATGGCAATGGAGGCTATTGATAAGGGTCCACAAACATCAGAGTGGACTCTCTCCAAGATTTCATTTGCTTTGTTTTCCCAATCATGGAATGTGGATTTTACTTACTTCCCCAAGGTACAGCCCTTGTAGACATCCTATTGCTCAAGTGATCCTTTAGGGAGGCCAATGGTTATTTGTTGAATAATTTTAAGGGCGCCATGGTGCAAATGACCAAGTCTTTTGTGCCAAAGTTCACCAACATCTTGACTCTACACTTTCTCTACCTTACTACTTAATGCATTGCAATATTCCACATCAATTTTATCCAGGTTCTTCACATGAACCTTGCTTTTCTTCACCTGTCCAATAGCTATGTGTCTTAGAAAGGATTTCCCTTTGTTGAATATTACATCATAACCACATTCTTTTAAAACTGTTATAGATATGAGGTTCTTTTTCAGGCATTGTACAAACATGACATCTTCGAGGCAAAGAGGGATCTTGATTCCCTCCTAAAGGTTACTGTACCAATCCCGGTAACACTGTACCTTTCGTCATCCCCAAGCTCAATATGCATCTGAATATTTTTCTCCTCCAGGTCACTGAAAAAAACTCTACACCCTATCATGTGGAACAAGGAACCTGAGTCCAAGTATTACAGACTCCCCATCACAGTGTTGGCCATGCATGTGATCAAGGTGAAGTCTAGCTCAAACTGTGAAGCCAATGCTTCACCTACTACTCCTCCTGAGTTCCTCTTGCTAGACTTTTTGTGTGGACACTTTGTAACATAGTGCCTGAATTCACGAAAATTGAAGCATTTTATTTTGGAAAAGTCTCTCTTCTTGCCCCCTTGGCTAGAATCTGGTTTGGTTTGAGATTTCTTTCCTTTTCCCTTCTTTTCCTTTCCAACCAATGTAAAGTTTTCTTCATCCTCTCCCTTGGTTGTACTTCCATCTCTGGTATTTTGCCTGATTCCTTCTTGTACCAAATCAAACCATAAGCATTCCCAATTTGGTAATTTCTCCCTCCCATTCACCAATTCATGGTAGTTATGCCAACTTTTGGGAAGGCCTAGAAGAGCTAGGCTCATTGGGGCATCTTCTACAACATTCACACCAACTCCTCCAAGATCGTCCTGAACTTGTGTAAATTTGGTGAGATATTGCGGAATAGTATCATTCTTTTGAATCTTAATGTTTCGAAGTTTGTTTTTGAGGGCCAATTTTCTATGGTCACTGTTATTCTCAAATAACTCAGTCAGTTCCTTCCACATTGCAAAATGGGTTTCCTTGCCATGGAGATTTGAGACAGTGTGGTCTCTCACTCCCTCCAGTATTGTTCTCCTTACCTTGGCTACACCTTTCTTCCATTGGGTTAGGTTTTAGGCATCAACTAATCCTAGTTTTGGAATGTTTGTCTTGACATATTCAAACAATCCATTGTCATCAAGCATTGCCTCCATGTGATCCTTCCAGGAAATGAAATTCAAGCTGCCTTCCAAGGCATACTCTAATCTCAGTCCATTGAATGACATTCTCCCAACTCTAAAGAAATCAAGCTACACTGAAGCTGCAAATTCGAACCTCCTAAGGAATAACTTCAAAATTCTTGTTCTAACGTGAATCCTGCTCTGATACCATGAATAAATATGGTGACATAATTGCAATTGCTTAAGAAATTTAATCAAAATCAAGAGACACAATTCTACTCTACTGATCTATGGAAATTAATTCACATTTTAGACCAACATTTGCAAACAGGCATCAATCACATACACAAGTACATAGATTTATCTAGGGGAAACAAACTGGTAAAAACCCCTTAAGCCTGCTTACATTAATCAAATGAATAGATAATGCATTACAAGTGATTTCTCTCTCTGAGCTCAACATGTAAAAGAATGATTGTTCTATCTACTCAATGAGAATATCGGACCCAAACTTAGTCAATTTCTACCCCCACCTAAGCTTTTATTTCCTTGCACAAATCCTGATGAAATTGGCCCCTATTCTTTAGGATGTTCCTCCAAAATGATTGATCAAATCCCAAGTATTGATCATTTATTGCATTCAACACCTCTACACTCAAGACTCGTCAAAAACTTATGTTACATTACCTTGGAAACTCTGCCACAACAAAGAAATTTAAATTCCTTGCATTCATAAGCTATTTTTGGTTGATTGATCAGTTAACTGGATGAGCTCTGAGTTAGACTATTGTCCCACTACACAACTAACCTCCAACTAGTTCTATCAACTGTTATAACTAGTGTAACTGAGTATAACTAGAAACAATTGAAGGAGATTGTTGCAAATCAGAAATCAACACATGCAAACTGAACTACAAGCCCAATAACTCGAATATACTAAGTTAACTAAGTGACAAGAGCCATGTCATCTCAATTAACTACCTCCAAGTTGTCTCTTGATATGGAAATTTCGAATTTTCTCAATTTGACCAAGGCTAAGTCAAATTGAGCCTTTCTTACTACTTATAAACTATAATGTGTGCAAGAGAGTTGGTCACTGGAATAAATGACAACTGTCAAGATCACTAAGTCGAGGGAGATGGGGACAATGATTTTCATAGAAGAGTGTTGGGCATGTCTCTAAGTTGAAATAATCTACCTTTGATCTCTCGTTCACACCTCATGGAATTAAATGAAGAACAAAGAAGTCATGCCAAAGTACCTGCCAAGCTCTGTGAGCCATGAATAAGAATGGAGATCCTCATTGGAGCGTGCAGGTGGACTAAGGATTGATTTCTTAGCATGGAAACTCTCAGGAGCCCATTCCCAATGTTTAATGTGGCTAAAAAGATCAGTTAATTTGATTACATGACGGAGAAGCCATGTAGAGGTACATTAAAGCAGTGTGAATGGCATATTTCAAGTATCAGACGCAATAGCTAGATGGAAAACCATGCAGGAGTATTCTTGGGTAGTGTGAATGATAGGATAACAGTCAACAGAGAGAGCATCATTCCTAGTGCATGAGAGGAACAAAACCTAGGATTGCAGTTGACCAACTGGGGGGAAGTAGCATTGTTATCAGTGAGTTGTGTGGAGAGCTTTGTGGGTGTAAGTGCGTTGTTGAGGAAAGGTTGAGTGAGCCTCTGCTGCAAAGAAGAGGCTGAGAGTGACTATGCAGTGGAAAGAGACCCTGAGATCCTATGTTGTTGTGTGAGAGGCCAAGAAGAGCCTGTGGAACAGAAGGGGTTGAGTGCTGACTGTCTGTGTTGAAAGCAGAGATCCTGAGTGAGTATGTTGATGTAGAGTGGGAAGAGTACAAAGAGTGCTACATATTAGTATAGACTGTGAGTTAACATCTAGCTGCTACAGAGTGAGCAAAGGATAAATAATGTTGTGTGGGCCAAGAGGTATGAGAACAGAGTTGATATCAGGAAGAGTGGATGCCAATTACAGTGAGAAGTAGGCTATCTTTTGAGTGTGGGTTGAAGCCTATATACAGGAATTTGGTGCTTCCATCTATAATTAGTGTCTGAAGAAAGTTTGGGGGTTGGTGCTTCCTGCAAGTTGGTGCTTACATAAATTCAAGGAGCTGCAAGTTGATGCTTGCAAAAAATCCATGAAGTTGGTGCTTCACATGGTGCTTCTAGTAACTTGATCAAGTGTCAACAAAAGGACGGAGTTGGTGCTTCCTGCTAGTTGGTGCTAGCAAACAATCAAAGGAGTTAGTGCTTCATGTGAGTGGTGGCTCACAAAAAGATTGATGTGAGTGAGTAGGTGCTCTTATTTTACATCAATAACAACAACAAGCTTTGGTGGTTTTTTTCCTGAAAGGGTTTCCACATAAAACATATATGTCCCATGTGTTTGCTACTCATGTTGTGTATGCTTGTGTTGATTGATATGGTTGTTGTTATGGTTTTTAATGGTTTCTCTCATATAATGGATGCCAAATTTGAATGAGTAAGATAAATTGGCATAAAAGTTAAAATTAGCATTAATATTGATTCACTTCCCTCTCAGTATTAACATTGTTTCCAACAATTGGTATCAGAGCAAGGTTCCTTCAGGAATAGCTTGACCGCTAGAAGGACGATCCAAGGGAAACAATGGCTAATCAAGTTTGGCTAACAGCGGAAGGAGTTTCATTTTTAAATGAACCAGACTATAAGCTCTGGAAGATCAGAATGGAATCCTATTTGATGGTAGTCAATGAAGACATTTGGTTGTCTATGATATATGGAGAGAGGAATGAGTTCAATATAGAAGCCAAGGAAACAATCATGAAAGGGTTGTCTAAGCCATATTCTGATAAAGTGAGGCATTATGAGTCAGCAAAGGAAATGTTGGATAGATTACAATGTCTATATGGAGGAGAAAGCCACACAGCTCAAGATGAGGTTAAAGAAACTTGTTGCTCAAGCAGTGTACTAGAACATGCAGATGTTGGTGCTGGAAATGATAAACAGAAGAAGAGAAGGAAAAATTCAAAGAAATCATCCTAGAAAAGAGTTGTTGAGAAGATAGAAGATCTTCCTCTTAATGCACAAGTTGTTGGTCATTACTCTCAAGAGGATGTTGAAGAGTTAGAAGAAGGGTCATGTTGTTTAGAAGGTATGTTGTTGCTTTGTGATAATTGTAAAGACATAGGTCACTCATTATCTAAATGTTCATGTAAATCACTTGAGGATAGATATAGCCATGCATCTAGTAGTACTAATGAATATAGACTTAATTTAGTAGCAATAGCAAAAGAGGGATCCTTTGACAAAGAAGAGGGATCCCAAGTGCGCTCATTCATAGGAGAAAATAAGAGTACCCCTAGTAGTGATGAAGAAGGGATATCTCTCAGACATGTGGAAGACTCCATGGACACATAGAGGAATTTAGATATTTGTGGTAACTCAGCTAGCCCCTCTAATAATGAAGAGAAGGATCTGAATGAAAGGATCTACTTTAGAAAGAAGTTGATCTCTGCTCTAAGGGAGGTCAAGGATCTATCAGAGGAAAATATCAAGCAAGAGGAGCAATTGAAAATTCATGAGCTTGAGAATGAAAATTTGAGCAAAACAATAGTTTATCTAAATGCTCAACAAGAAGAGGCTAGCAGATTGCATAGGAGGTTAACCATTCAGCTAGGTGAAAGAGAAGCTCACGATGATATACTACAAAATGAAGTAGTTTCATTGATACATGACCTAGGAAGGGCTAATAAAAAGTTTTCTCGATATCAGAAGCTTGAGGAGAGCAGAAAGGCCTTAGATGAGATGCTTGTTAAGCAAAGATCCTCGCTCATCAAGGATGGTTTTGGTTTCGAAGAAGAACCAAACTCCAAGAAGGAAACTGATGGAAGGTCAACCACCTATGTAAGGGAAATTGGAAATTCCAACAACAGTAGAGGAAAAGAAGTTGTTGAACTTCAGCAGCAGAAAGGAAAGAAACAACAACAAGAGAAGATAAGGTAGTAACATTATGCTAAGAAGCAACAACAAGGAGAGTAGCAGAAGATAACTAAGTAGCAGCAAGAAGGAATGCAATGCAAGAATGAAAACTACCATGGAAGGTATATGAAGAACCAACATAGGTCCTTTCCCCGTGAAGGAAAAATCCCTCAAGGTAAAGGTTTCTTCTGTTCTCAAATGGCCTTTGATGGATATTGTTTCTCTTGCAATAATTTTGGACATAAATCCATAGATTGTAGATGGCATGCAAGGAAACAATACATGTTGGGTAGCAACAACCCAAGAATGTGCAAAGTAGTCAAGAGAGGGCATGGTTGTAGTAGTAGAGGTCATGAAAAGAATTCTAGTATATAGGATAGGGCCTTTGCTCCATTCTTAATCCAAATTGAGTGCTACAACTGTGGAAAGCTTGGGCACAAGAGAGAAAGCTGCAGATATGAGAATAAATGGCATGCTTCTCAACATATGCATGCAAATGTAGCAGCTCGGGATTTGAAGACAAGAAGAAACAGTGGAGCAGAGGAATACAAGTTTGTATTTAGTTCTCAGTGTCAAGAGAGCGAGATGAAAAGAGGAGGAAGAAATAAGAAGAATGTTCCTCCTACTCTTGTAGCAGACCCCTTTGTAAGGAAAAAAGGCAGCAAGAGGATTTGGGTGAAGAAAGAGGAGTTGAAAGAGAATATTCCTCCAACCATTCGTAACCAAAAGAAAGCCCAAACATGGGCAAAGAAAAAGATAAATGGTACTACTTTTGTCAGGACTCGACCATTAAAAGTTTGGAAGAAGAAGGAGGATGATCTACTCAGGGGGAGTAGATCCTTTATTTCTCTTCAATAGAGGAAGAGAATGGCTTCAAGGGAGGCTGGATAAGTCAGATGCGAGAAGCTAGAAGAAAAAATAGAAAGGTGCATCTGATTGTTGAAGGTATGGTTGTGTCCCCTTGCTGATTATATGAATAGATTGATTTATCTTCAAGAATATCATCATTGCAAGAAATGGGAAAGAGCAGCCAACATTTTATGTTGTGGAAAAAATATGAGTTGCAATAGAAGTGTGGAATGACCAAAAGGTCCATTGTTAAGTCAAGTCCACATGATCACTCCCCATGCAGAAGCAAGGAAGAAAATGCAGGAGATCAGAGAGCATTAGCTCAGGGGGAGTTGCTTTGATAGCAGTAGCAGGCAACAATTGTTAGCCTCAAGAAGAAATATTGCACAGAGAATGAAAGGTTTGCATCTTTGGTGAAATACCCCTATTTCATTTAAGTTGTGAACTTGATTTTGCTTAGTAGTCTTGTGTTCATGAAGCATAATGGGTATAAGATTTCAATGTTCCTTAGTCTTCGATTGGTATCTCTATAACAATTGATGGTCTTGGTTCATATGAAGTAGCCTTCTTTTGTAAATGGAAATTTCTTTTTTAGAAAGAGCTATAAGAGGTTTCCTAGTATAGAATACAATTTGTATCATTTTCTTGGTGCAAGTGGTATTATTTAAGTAGCAGCCCCTACTATAGAAGTATGATCTCAAGGGAATAAGTGTTTATGATGCTCAGGAGAAGTGAGCATAGAGGATGAAGTAGCAGCAACAGTGAAGAGCAAGCTCAATGCATCACTAATGATTAGTATTTTCAATAACAACAATACCATGAGAAATTTTAATAGGTATCAATTTCTTTTAATAGGTACAAAATATGCATTGGCAGAAACAATATTTAGCCAGCAACCATAAGGTGTCCAAAATTTGAGGTCTATTAAAAAGGAGGAAGTATATGTTCAAGGGGAGCATATTACACATATCCAGTTTATAAAGCAACATTAGTTATTATCCCTTAAAGAGAAGTTGGTTGAGCAGAATGCACATCAACAACTAGACCCTCGGTCATTGACAGTCGGTGATTGCTCGAGGAAGAAGAAGTAGCTTGCAGCCTTTTGCCATTGATTTCAAAGGGGTATAAAATCTTATTAGAGAGAAATTTGTGATAGCCCAAGCAGAGGAAAGAAGGCCATTGGTGGCTCATGCAAGGAGATGTGAAGAAGCATGAGGATTGGCCATCAATGTGGAGAAGTGAAAAGGTATTTCCATCAATGCCAAAGGGGGATATTGTTGGACAGTTGACATTCTTGCTAGTGGTAGTAAGTTTGTTGGCATTGATGTCAACAGTAGTGCTAGGAGATCAAGTTGGGAAGTTGGCATTGCCTAACAGTTAGCAAGTGTGTTGGAACTGATGTCAACTAGATCAACATGGATGTATATGCTAGGTAAGATAGCATTGATATATATTGGGCTAATTGTGATGGCAGAAAATGCTAGCATTAATGTCCTTGATGTTTCAAGCTCAAGGGAAGTCCCATGGTTGCTACAGTCTCTAGTAGAGAATCATCACAGTAGCAAGCTTATTGGAGAAGCCATAAAATGATGGCTATGATGGTTGGGAGTCCCAAACTTTGGAGGAGATTATGCCTCAAGAGGTCAGCTCAAATACTATTAGAGTTATCACAGTTGGTTAGTGCTCAAAAAGAGCTTTATAACGGTATCTGGAAGTCCATAAATGTCTATCGGGATCAAAAGTTATTGATAGCCAAAGTAAGGACTTTGAAATCCTTAGCAGCAGGTTGAGTTTCGAATATTGGAAGTAGGCCGAATTTCAGAACCTCCAACCACGGGACATTGGAAGGGATGAATCTTGGAAGGTCAAAATATTGGAAGGCTGAATTTTGAAGATCGGAGCCTCGAAATATCGAAGCAGGTGAATATTGGAGCAAGAACGAATATCAGAGTAGGCAGAATATCAGGGAGTAGGCATAACATCAGAACCCTGAATATTGGAAGGTCAACATATCGAACCTTGGAGGGTTGGTACATCAAAATTTCATATTTTTGTAACTCCTTATTATTGAATTCTTTAAATACGCCAAGGGTTGTGGGGAAAAAGAATTATAAAGGAAATTGTTCACAAAACCAAAGAACCAAGGACCCTTTCTCTCTCCTCTGACAAGACACATGGAAATAAGTGATTGGCCCTCAGGAGCTGACGGTGGCAGATGATGTCAACACGACATGGCGGTATGGAGGACCCTTGGCAGACAGATTCAGCATTATTGGGTGGCCTAATGGGTCAAATCTGGGTGACACATTTCACCACTAAGGAGACACGATGTGGAGTTGATGACGAGAGCATGATGTCATCTCGGAGGTCAAAATGTCAAAGGTCAAGATTTCATAACTTCTTCGTAATTACATTTTGGAGAAAACCCTGATACAAGGAGCTCTGATGTTGATTGTTGTTTTATCGTGGAGACCAAAAGAACCAAGGGTGTAGAGCAGGGCTTAGCACCTGAGAGCTATGGAGATGCCATGTGAGTATTTCAGAGGTCGTCTTTTTCAAAACTTTCTACAATAGCAATTTGAAGAAAGTTACCAAACATGGAACTTCCAATGTTGAATAGTGCTTGGTTGTGGAAGCCCAAAAAACCAAAGGCGGAGAGAAAATGCACAAGGAGATAGGCCCCCGTGGGATCCCAGAGGCCTTAACACCTAAGTACTATGATCCCAGTCACAATTCCCATTCTTATGGAGGAAACGTAATAAGGGGCTAAGCAAAAGGGGGCTAAAGGTCAGGCTTGGGATTTCGGGATCTCGTAATTTCGTAAGCTCATTCATGTTAATAAAAAGTTACGATATGTTGGAGAAGTTTCAATATAGTGGTGTATGAAGTCATCGGTCATAGCACATGGTCCTATGATCGAAAAACAAAAAGGGGCTAAAGGGCAATCAGAAGCTCGCAATTTTGTAATGATATTGCATACAAAGGAGTATGAAGTATGAATGGGTAGGTGGCTAAGAGTAAATGCTTGCAGGAGAGTTGGTCGTTGGAATAAATGGCGACTGTTAAGATAACTAAGTCAAGGGCGATGAGGACCACGAATTTCGGAGAAGAGTGTTGGGCTTGTCTTGAAGTTAAAATAAGCTACCTCTAATCTCCCATGCATGCCTCATGGAATTAAATGAAGAACAGAGAAGTCATGCCGAAGTACCTGTCAAGCTCTGTGAGCCATGAATAAGCATGGAGAGCCTTGTTGGAGTGTGCAGGTGGACTGAGGATTTATTTCTCAGCATGGAAACTCTCAGGATCCCATTCCCAATGTTTAATGTGGCTAAAAATATCATGCGTTTTGATTACAGGATGGAGAATCCATGCAGGGGTACACTCGGGTAATGTAAATGGCATATTTCAAGTATTAGATGCAATAGAAGGATGGACAACCATGTAGGAGTACTCTTGGGAAGCGTCAATGGCAGGAAAATGGTCAACAGAGAGAGCATCATTACTAGTGCAGGAGAGGAACAAAAACCCATGATTGTAGTTGAGCAACTGGGGGAAAGCAACATTGTTGCCAGTGAGTTGTGTGGAGAGCTTTGTGGGTGTAAATGCACTGCTGAGGAAAGGTTGAGAGAGCCCGTGCTGCAAAGAAGAGGCTGAGAGTGCCTATGTAGTGGAAAGAGACCTTGAGAGCCTGTGTTGCTGTGTGAGAGGCCAAGAAGATCCTGTAAACAAAAGAGGCCAAGAAGAGCCTGTGGAACAGAAGGGGTCGAGTGCTCACTGTATGTGTTGAGAGCAGAGATCATGAGTGAGTATGTTGCTACATAGTGGGAAGAGTGCAGAGAGTATTGTGTATTAGTATAGATTGTGAGTTAACAACTAGTTGCTGCAGAGTGAGAAAAGGACATAGAATGTTGCATGGGCCAAGGGCTGAGGAGAATAAAGTTTATATTAGGAAAAGTGGCTACTAATTATAGTGAGAAGTAATTTATCTTTTGAGTGTGGGTTGGAGCCTACATACAGGAAGTTGGTGCTTCCATCTCTAGTGGGTGTCTGAATAAATCTTGGGGGTTGGTGCCTCCTACAGGCTGGTGCTTGCATAAATCCGAGGAGCTGCAAGTTGGTGCTTGCAAAAAATCCATGAATTTGGTGCTTCACATGGTGCTTCTAGTAAGTTGATCAAGTGTTTGCAAAAGGAGGAAGTTGGTGCTTCCTACTAATGGGTGCTAGAAAACAATCTGTTAGTGTCCTATATTATAGTAATCAAAGTCAAGCTTTGTCTTTTCATTATTGTTTTCAATTTGTAAAGTTTTGTTGTGATCTCTTAGAGATAAAGTTATTAGCCTTTTGAGAGAAGTGTGAGATCGTGTGATTTGTTTGAGTCTAAGTTAGGGTTATGTCAAAAATGTTCCAAGTGAGGATGGAAATAGTCATTAATTTCATAAGGTATAAATTTAGTAAGTTTAGGAAAATGTGTCAATCAAGTCATGAGTGAAGATCGTAAATATTTGAGTTTTCATCATTAAGTCGAGTTCAGTGGTGTCTTGTCAAGTCAGTTGCAAGGTTGAGTCAACATATCATCATCATTTCAAGTTGTTGTTGCGCTTCTCCATTATGTTGTTCTTTTGCATTTCAAATTAGAAAGTCATTATTACAGTTAAAGGGAGTCTTGGGGCCACATGGAGGATTGTCAATACATGCATTGGCTCCCAAGAAGGCATCGAACAAGTTTCTTGTCCTCCTTAGATACTCTGAAAATCAAAAGAAAGTTGATGCTCTTTGGCTACAGGAGACTCGTTGTGCTTCTTTGAGCTGAATATTATCTCGCCACCACGACCATCACCAACTTCCAAATTTCTCTTTTTCACCATAATTCATGTTGTGTGCTACTAGTTTCATCCTTAATAACTAAGGAGAACACTCAGAAGATCTTGCAACCCTCATAACCTTTAACTCGCTGTTCTTGTGAATTGACAAATCCACTGCATATAGAAACAACGAATTGCTACAATTTAGTCTGCGAGTTGGGTTCTTATAGTTTGAGTTGTTTAACATAGGGGATTTCCATCAAAGTATGTCATAAACCCTCATCTAAACTCTAATTCCATACATGCTACACTATTGTAAAAGGCATGAAGTTTTGATAAAGGATCAAGGTTTTGGTACTATTTCTTATGTATGGAGGCTCAAGAAGATATTTCTGAATTCCGGCACCTTTAATCAACCATTTTGCTCAGTAATAAACTTCAACATTTAGTCAGATTCACACAAATGAAATTCGTTTGCGCTTATATTATAGATGATGATTTTCGAAGAATGGAGGTTTGTAGTTTGGCTAGGTGTTTCTTAACAGGTATTTGATGATTTAGGAGTTATTTTCCACCTATTTAGCACATTTACAAGTAGCACAACGAATGCGTTGCGCTTCCATGCAGTCAACAATTTGACCTTCCAATTCAACTCATGACCCCTTGAAATTGATTTAAATGGTTATTACAAGTGTCCTTGAGTGTCTTGCAGATTAAAAATTCAAGCATTGATTATATAGTATGAAGAAGAAACTCGTTGTGTTTTGGTTGCAGGGAATTTGCTGCGTTTTTTACTGTTTTAGCAGTTAACTTCAAGATTAATTTTCGACCAAATGAAGATGAATTTTGAAAAAGTAAAAGAGGTCTATGTCAAAAACAAACTAAATAACAAAATCTTCCTACATTTTCTTCACAAGTATCATATATTGGAAGAATCAAATGAATCTTTATATTCTATTTGTAAGATTTCGTCATTTCTTGTTTTAGTCATGCTTTTTTGGCGTGGATTATGAGCAGTTGGAGAAAAATTTTCGAAAACTGAGAGAGGTTTCTCTCAATCACAAGCTCATCTACAAAAACTCCTTTGGTTTTGTAACAATTGTCATGATTCAAGAGATACAATTTAATATTTGACCCCTATCTTCCAGAAATTCGGTCCCTATTTCCTAGAAGGCAGTTCCAAATTTAATGTAACTGAATTTATCTTTGGGGAAATGGTTGAGCTCGACCTCCATAGCTTGGGAAATATTTTTTCATTTATATTATGTAAATTTATATGAGAAGGGGGTTGGTGAGTGTGTGAGAGAGAGTTCATTGTCTACAATTTGTAGATCTTCTTTGAGATTAATAAAGCTTATACAAACCAGAAGTATTTGATCTTGATTTTTAGACATTCATGTTATTGTGTTCTTTATGTATGTTTCTTCTCCCAGTGTATGTTTCATTTTTCATATCATTTCCATCTTAATATTTCATTCCTTTATATGAAACATAATCAATGTATATGTATCATAACTCATCAGGAATTTGATGCTCTGTTTATGTACTTGATTACTTCTTCTATCATTTGCTTAAGATTTACTTAGGATTCATCTCAGTTAGATGTCCTAATTTTTAATCATTTATGTCCTTTCTTCAATTCATTATCTACAATGACCCTTTTATCAGCACAAGGAATACTTCTACCTTGCCTCTAAAAGTTAACTCAACCAACCAAGTGTTTACCTGATTCATTAATCTCTACCCTTGGTGACTCCATGCACAATGGACTTCTCTCTGTCATGCCATCACACCTATAAAATTCGTTATTTGCTAAAGATCTAGCCATTGTTCTTCACTGAAACTAGTTTTTAGTGACTGAGTTGAAAGAGAAAGTCGTCTCTGGGGTTGGAAGGGCTAGTTTCCAATTCCGCAAGTAGTTTGTGATCACCTCTGGGTTTCCTTCCTACAACCAAAGAAAATTACAGAGTGCTAACATAATCAAATGGATTTGGTGCTTCCTATGAGTGGTGGCTCAAAAATAGATTGATGTAATTGAGTAGGTGCTCTTATTGTACATCAATAACAACAGTAAGCTTTGGTGATTTTTTCCCGAAATGGTTTCCACGTAAAAACTTTGTGTCTCATGTGTTTGTTGCTCATGATGTGTATGCTTGTGTTGATTGATATGGTCGTTGTTATGGTTTGTTAATGGTTGCTCTCATATAATGGATGCCAAATTTGAATGAGTAAGGATAAATTGGCATAAAGTTAAAATTAGCCTTAATATTGATTCATCTCCCTCTCAGTATTAACATTGTTTCCAATAATTTTAGGTTGTTGAGTTTGCAAAATCTAAATGTCTTAGGGGTTTTTCAAGGTGCTATTGGCTCTGGAGAAAAATGCCAAAAAATCACCTCATGAAACTACTAAAAATGACACCCCTGAAAGATGAAAGAACAGTTCCCTTAAAAAATTACTAGTATTAGTTCCCTTAAAAAATTACTAGTATTAGTAATATTAAATAGAGGTTTAGATTTTATTTTTTATTTTTAAATTGAAACCGGGTAATTGTAATAACAAAAGGCTAGTGCAAAAGTTCACAACAAAGTTATATAAAAAATGGCTTCTTGCTTATATTTTATTTATCTAAAAAATATCCTAACTTGTATTTAAGGTTAATTGGGGCCAACTTCCCATACAAATTTATTTATAAACATCTCACAATATATATTCGATAGAAGTGACCTAATATCTTATAAACCTTAATATGTGTGTGGATTAGAGGAAGAGTCATCGAGTTGCTACCTCTTTGCTTCCTATTGCTTTCTTGTTTTCATTTGTTTCTAGATGTTGCTTGGCCATCCACTTGAATGGCTTCGTGACTTAGTTTCCATGTTTTGCTAAGTCAAGGAGTTTGATTGCAGAAAGAGCCATAATCCTTACATCATGGGAGAAAAGAGCATTACGTCTCTCCATGTACCATATTAATTTATATATTTGAGGACCTTTCCTTACATAATCAAAGACCACTTGTATGCAAGCTTACTATTGATAATTATAACCCCTATATTTTCCATAATGCCTAAATTTACTTGGTTATCCACCCATAAATTATTCTCATACTAAGTATGATAACAATGTACCTTTACAGATATTTAACGCACCTAATTCTGTCGAGAATTAATGCCAACTAGAAACAAGACCGGCTGCGTAGCAGCTAGTCCCTGCAAAGTGGATTGGTTGAAAAGCAGCTTGCTTGAGCCTAGAGCTGCCTAACAGCCCATAGGATTGTTCCGCATGGCCATCAGATCGCTCAGCTCAGCTCAACGTAAAGCGAATGTTACATCGTGGAGGGAGGTACTGCGACTGTGAGCTGTCAGTGGGTTTTCCAGGGTCTACTTCCGGACTGGACTGCGAAGAGAAGAATTGTATAGGTTGGGGATTGTCAAAATTATAGGTCTCCCAGCAGGGGAGGTTCGTGTCCAGTTACTGAGATTAATTCAGTGGGTATAGAGCCCCCCACGTAGCACACCTCATTGACCCGCCGATAGCCATTACCAACGGGAAATGCCACCCCGTCGATAGCACTTCAGCCCCAGGAGGTGTCAGTCACAGCCGATCAACCTATAGCCAAGCAAAATTTGAACTTGACATATCTATAAAGGGTCCCGGAAAGCCCTTTCTTTTTCTAGGCATGATAGTGAAAACTAACTATCAGGGCTATTTGGAGATCATAGCTCCATTGAAAAGGATCAATAAGAAAATAGATCGTATCAGAAATGATCGAAAAGTAGTAGTTGTAGAACAGGATCAACTGTAAGAGTTGCAGATAGTTCATATCCACCAAGACCCAAATCATGAAAAATAAAAGGTTTGATAGAACATGCAACAGATCATCTAATTTGGTCCAGCTGCATGTTCATCCATATGTGGTACGCCGCAGATAAGAGATGCTTTTGCCGGCTAATTATTAGAAACCATTACTCCATATAAGCGTTCGGCTTGTTAAATGTATTCAGGTTGTGTTATGAGGTCCTTTAGTTATGAGAATGATTTTGATATATTCCCATTGCCGGGTTCAACTCGTTTGCTAGTCTACGTTAACGGCGTACTATAAATTACAAATTCAGTGACAGAATAGTTTTTCATTAACCTTGGTGTGTTCTTTAGCAAATAAAATTGTTTGCAGAGCCACTGTTTTGGAAATCCTTCGACTCATGACACTTTCCGCAGGCAAAGAAAACTAATAACATAAAACTCATTTTCAAACCTTTACACATCATTTGATTTACTTAGTCTCTTACATGGATTGGCACTAAATTGTGACAATAGTTTTGACATTCATTTCATGGCAGGTGTCTTTCACATACCTTGGCACACAGCTTTGGTTGGACACTGATTTGCTAAGTGTTGTAGACGCCCGAATCTGAATATTTAAATTATAGGTCAGATATTAAAGTCAACGATAAAATCTAAATAAGATGTGCTTCGAAGTATCATTAGGTAATGTAAGAAAATCTTCTCGATTAAATTTTAAAGATAAAGATATAGTCAAGATAATAGCCAATAGAAAGTATTTAAATTTTAAATTCCTAACGTTGAAGACATATGTGAAGAATGTTAACCGAACCATGAACACTCCGTGGCGGTCATTCAAACAAACCACCTGCATGCATTACACGTGCCCATCCGGAGTACTGGTGTACGTATCCACCCCGAAGAGCGCTATAGCCCGCGGAAGGTAGACCTACTGTTGGTTAATCGAGCCTTTGCCTCACGATTCAGAGAATACTTACGATTCGTCAGCGTTTCAGTAATAGCCTGCTGTTGTTATCGAACTCCTCCATTTCGCAACCTGGACTGAAGTTGCTTCAGGTAACTCGTTACCCATCTACGGATCGAGTATTTCAACTCCGTCGCGCCCAAGTCTTCCCACTGAACCCTTTTACAGCGGGCCTGTTTGGCGGTTAGATCGATCTCCAGTTTGAGGTCGGAGGAGAAGATTCCGGTTGCAGAATCCGCTGCTAGGGTCATGTCATGCTTGCTTTCGACCAGGTCACTCCAGAAATCAATTCTGCGGGCGGTTTTGGCTGCCCAGGAAGGGGTCTGAATTGTGAACCGGGTCAGAACCTTGGTGGCCGCGGGAAGGGGTTTCTGGTGAAATTGGGTACAAGTCGGCTTCAGCGGGGATGAGTCTCTTCGCTGAGAATTGCCCTCAAAGAGATCTGACATGGACAAAAACAGGCCGAGTTTCCCTGAAGCAATCACTGCATGTCTTGGACTGTTTTTGGGAGAAATACTGAGGCAGATTAATGAGGATTCCTGTAGTCGTAAATCACAGCCTGAGGAAGGTCTCTGAAGTTCGTTGATTAGTCTGAGGTTGGGCGGAATTAGCAGCCTAAAGTAGTCCAAGGAATCCTGGCAAAGTCGACATTCCTGAAGAAAGTTTGGTGCAGACCCGGAGGCAGGATTACGAAGTAAATGGAAGGTGTCCACAGGTCTTTGGAACTAGGCGCAGCATCCTGTAGCAGATATAGTTTTGAGGATATTCATACTTAGTTTTCTGATCAGAATCTACAAGAATACTTGCTGTGCTCAGGTGGAATCAGAGCCTTCGGAGACATTGTCAATCTCGTGGAAGATCTGGACGCTAAATGCATTATCAGCAAAGTTTGGGTTAGAAAGTATGTTGTTTGATGTTATTAACTTATTTGTTCTGTTGGGTTCTTGTTTTGGGGATTTTGCTCTGTTTGGTGCTCTCTGCCATAAACATCCTATCCTAAACTTGTGGACTGCCGACTGTTTCAGGAGGCCTAGAACAAACTTTGGGGTCAATGCTAACAAGGGAGCCAATTCTAGCACTCAAGTAAGTTTAATAAGAGACAGTTAAGCAACCTGAAAGATTGTTTTCTAGTAGTAATGTCAAACAGATCCCAGGGTTTTCTAAATGACAACCTTCAGGAGAATTGAAATAGCAACCTCTGTGGTGATCGAATTTTTTTTTCTTGCTCTTCGTGCCGAGTATTCTATTTTTGAGAACGTCTAGTTTGCGGCATATGTATTAGATCTTCACAAATTGATTATAGGCAACCTTGAAGGGCTTGCGCGATCGCTGGAAGGTAAGTTTCAAATGTTTTTGAATTTGCATGACAATTTTCTTTTTCGGATCTGAAGTCTTTTATTCTTACAGCCATCTTTATTGTGTTGGTTAATGGCTGAGCTCTGATATCATGATACCATGTTAAAGATTGTAGAGGTGAAAGACAGAAATATAATTTAAAATAAAAATGAAACGAACTCACTATTCTCATTAATCAGTAACAGGAGAATTCAACATTAAATCACTGAATTAGAACTAATTATGATAGTTGGAATTATTTTTTAAACATTTAAGCAACAAGGGCAGAAATTAAGCTGGGAATCGAGAGTTTAATTCTGATTCACAGTATAAAAATTATGAGAAACTTGGATATATTGTAGATATATTTTACGCAGAAGTTTTTTTAATGCAACAGTACCGCTATGGTCAATCTGCCTATGGTAAAAGGAGAGATATCTCTGATGGGCCTTTCCTTTCTTTTATAGTAAGTCTGTTGCATCATTTTTTTTTGTTGGTTAGTTGATTTGAAAACGTTTTGAAATTTTTATAAATAATCAATAATATTTTTTGGGGAGCATCTTTTCGTTTTGATTCCAGCAATTCCAGGAACAGGGTATTGTTGTCAGGGGAGAACAAAAAGCATGGGGCGGGATAGTCTGGGGAAACAAACAGAGCTGTGCTATTAAAATTAATGCTCAACACGCCACTGCTACTCAGAGGGGCACTGCCATTTCAAGCCAACTAAAAGCAAGGAAACAAACAGTACGAAATCAAAATCATTGTAAAAAATCAAAATCATTTTAAATGTACAATAGCATTTCATACATAGATATTTTCTAAATTGTTTAGATATTCACAAACTAGATTAGGCCAAAGAGCTTTTAGTACCTCTAATAATTATCAGGCCATACGCATTTTTATTTCCTGGAAACATAGCGGACAATGGTCTAAATCATCGTGACCGTTTATCTGTCATATAAGTCTTTGAAAATGTTTATTGCAGATGGTGTTTTCTCTGAGTACCTTGCATATCGGTTGATTGCATATCGGCTGAAGGCATAGCTACGCCTGCAGCAAGAACCTGCAGCAATAACCTCTGCTGTCGCTGCTGTTGCTGGGCTAACTGGAAGGGAATCCGCCTATTGCTTGGACCTACTGTGTTGGTGCTGTGTTGGAGCTGGCAGGATCAGGTGCACTTCGCCTTCACTCTTCAGAAGCCAGAGAAGCCAGCTCTTAAATACTAAGTTCAACTGAACATGAACATGCAGACACCGAAGCATGCAACATGCAGTAACCGATGGCAACAAGTGGCAACTTCAGCTACTTATAAACTAGTTCTAGTTCAGTGATATACTTTAACATTAAATGTTAGCAAATTAATGCTAATGCAAAGATAGCATTACTTCGTGAAGGTGTCAAGTTCGTCTAACTACTTGTACTTCTCCCAACTTTGTCCTAACTTTTTACCCTGTATACCTCGGTTTGAGGCCAAATAAGAAGGAGATTGCGTTAATTGGTTAAAAACATAAAATATTGTATTGGTTGATATGTGCTTTCCAGAAACTTTGCTTTAAGCTCCAATTAGTATATCGATTATCGTGTCAAACTAATGCGACCGACCAAAATCGATTACTATAGTCCCTGCCAGCCCGAAGGGGCAGGGACTAATAACGTGGAGACAAATAAAGAATGAAATACTTTACAATTAGTTTAGAGTCCCTACCACTATAAGGCTTGATATATTGAGAATATTAATAAAATTTAACTTTTATAAAAATGCATAAGCTTCATCAATTTTATTAAAAGAGACATTAAAACTCTATGTATAAATACAAAATATTATCTCTCCAAAATTATAAATAAATTCTCTCACTTGCCACCCCAATATTAAATGGAAATTGTTTAATTACCACTATTGATTATTATAAATATAAAACCCCACAAAGAATGCATAGGATCCTCTAAATCATATATAGTAGTTAGAAATGACCCTTCATTCAATTTGAATTCATGATGCTTCCCCCACACTCAAAGTGAGTTGAGAATATACTTATTTTATATTAGAGATGGTTCATATGCTCTATTCAAATCAAATAGTTTAT
>APFE031297415.1:166097-198413 GCA_000404065.3 Pinus taeda
AAACTTCTTTGATGGGTGAGATGATGAAAGGGGATAGTGTTGGGGTGAGCTCACCATTCCATTGGTTTAAGTGATATTTAAGATGATCTAGATTTACGAAAGAATAACATGAAATACATATTTAAACAAAAAACATAAATATACAATGAAATTGAACTTCAATCAATAAATATCAAATGTTGAAAATTGTTTACATAAAGAATAAAAGAAAAGTAGCTCGAACGGTAGTAGCTTATCTCTAAGAAGAGATGTGATGGCTACATGCCTTCTGGACTATGTTACAATGAGACTCTAAAGTCTTTTTATCATGAAGAAACAATGAAAAAAACATCCAAAAACTTAATCCTAGGAGATGAATCGCCAAAAGCTTATAGGCCCCAATGGGGTTAGTTGGAATGTCAACTTCTTGGGGTTGAAACTTTGGCATATTATCTCACACTATAGCCCGTTAGAAATATCTATCCGAGGATAACAACTTTCGACTGCAAACATAGATTTCAATTGATATTTTCCCATTTCCCAAAAAATGTCATTTAGGGCCTCAAAATGGCTTTAGAAGTTCACGACCAGAAAATTTGTAAAAAATAAGAAAACTGCAAAAATAGGAAATTGTGCTGAAAAATGGGAAACTTATAAGATACAGTGTTGGGGGTCCAAGTGGAATAGGCGAGTGACCACCAATTTCCACCTAGATCATAAGATGGGGGTGGTGTGGCCTACCCCCACATGTATTTGCATGCAACTAAATTTATCAACATGGAGGAGAAAGTTTTTATTAAAGTTTTATCTTTTCATATCAAGTGATTATAGTGGATGGTTTATAGTGAGGAGTCCGTCCCATCTCTAGTGTAGACAAGTATGTGGCCAAAATGTCTCAAATTATTGCCAAAAATTCAATGGCTAACAACTTTAGTGCTCTTCCTTATTGCAATTTTGGGTTTGGTTTAGTCTAAAGACTTACTCAGTAATTTGGTTGCAGTGGTTTGTTCCTGGAAATGGTGTGGAGGTGATCCTCCAAAGATGGAGTATTATTGAAGTGGGCGACACCAGAGGTTTAAAAATGTGGTTGGTCTTGTGCATTCTGGTCAGTTGGTTGGGAATTGGCTCCTTTCTTCCGCAGTAACTGTGGAGACTTTTATGGTTCGATATAGTTTGCAACTTGGGCGACGTTGTGCGACACTGCTAGTGGTATTTATAGTACCCTCTATCTTGGCTCTCCTTAATTCTTAATATTTAATTGTCAATTGTTTCATGGTTAGATTTTGTGTTTTTGCATCAATTTGTGGCTAAGGTGGGTGGTATAATCATTATCTCCTGAATTTGTGTCTGGAAATTGTCCCCCTTCATATTGCCTTCAATGGTCGCTCACCCCCTAGCTACAGTCATGTGCTCTAACCCTGGCTCCAAGTTTACCCCTCTTTGCGGTTTTCCTTAAATAATTTTCCTGCCTTTATATCGTTACCCTAGTGTCTGATAAACATGAGCTCCCAACCTTGGCAGGCCATGCATAGCTGTCTAGGTGGGTAGGGTGGTCACGGAGGTGCAAGGGACCGAGGCTCTTAGATTCAAACCCTTGCCCGAACACAAGGCCATGAGGTGGTGGAAATTTACTTTATTATTGTTCCACTGAAGATCCGAGTAGAGATTCTGCGGCTTGAAACTATGCTTGTTGACGATCGACTTATTTTTTAAATTTTGATATTATTAAAGATGTTTGCAATTGGGTTCCTGACCTTGGCCAAACTAGGGGAAGACATAGCCAATATTTCAAATAAATTTCTCTCCACTAGTAACTCAAATCTCTCCTTGATAGAGTTTTAAAGGAAAATCAAGAGGAACAATATAACATATTTGTTGCTCTAAATGACATCAAGCACGCTTAAAGATTCCAACATCATTGTCTGGAAACCATAAATGCTTGGCTATCTCACTTGGAGAAACACTTATAGTGTGTGCCTAAGCCTTTAGCTCCACTAGGCTCCAATGCCAAAGACCTTGCACTCATGACCTCCTCAAATACTTGAAGCTTTATGTTCTTCAAGATTATTGTCTACTGTAGTTTTTCAGTTGATAGTTTCACTGGCTTTCAGTTAATTTTATATTGGTATGACTCTTTTTCAGAAGATGGTCAAAACATTTGGTTTCCCTTGTGGCAGATTGAGACTTCCTTCCATAATCTTGGAAAACCATAGACAAATGACAAATGTATGTTGATGTTTTGATTTTTTGAAGAAATATAAACTTTACTTTGCCGATAATAATAAACTTTTGTTGATTTTTTTCTTTTAATTAAAATTAAAATTATATCAGAGTGATGTGTCAAAGTAAAAGCAAAATTTACAACATTGCTTACGCAAAGCAGAAGAAGAAGTTTCTAAATAAAATCGATACACTTTAACTATTATTTCTAGCTACTTTTCATTCCCATCATCTTTATTATTCCATTTTTTTACATGTAATTTGTCTAACAAAACAATTCAAAATATATTTTATTCAAAAGTATATAAAACATTTCAAAAGTTTGCATTATCCTAAGTATTTTGATGTGAGATTTAGTTGTTGACCACCATGTTAAGGGATTTGAAAAATGTTTACCAAATCATTTTCGTTTAAAGTTAAGAGCTTAAGGTTAGAGGCCACTTAACCTAATGCTCAACCTCCCTATTGAGCTTTTTTTTAATGTGAAAAAAGAGATGTTTTCAAATTGGGCAAAGAGTAAGATTATTCTTTAAATCAAGAAATGGAGATGATTTATAGTTATATATGCATTTCCATTTAAAGTTTTTATTGGCAGCAATAAATCACCTAACATTTACAAAGATTGAACATTTTTAATCCTTGATTGTGCCGAAAGGTGCTTTACAACTTAGTATGGTAGTGATGTTGTAAAATGTTAGTTATGTAAGGTCGTTAATTTTAGATAACAATGGTATATTCTATGCTTGCAACAATTACTTCAATGTTCTTTAAACAACCCAATGATAATTTCCACTTAATTTTCAATAATAATCACATTAACCATTAATCACATTGATACTAATTGTAGATAGAACATAAAAAATAAATGCAGAAGACAAGCCAAGACAAGAGAACACCAGAATTTGGCGAATGCAAGGGAAAAACACCAAGATGGGGAAAACCCTTGATTAATTCTTATTATTATAAATATCAAATGTTCAACAGAGAGAGAGTACAATAATACAAAGTCAAAGCCAAAATTGATTTTCCAAATCACTGTCCCAAACAACCCTATCAAATATGAAGTTATGCTTTCAGTCAACAGCAGTCAAATCAACCCCAACCAGGGGGTCAACAATGGTCAAAGCAACAACAAACAATCCACTTGGAGCTTGGTCAAACCCAGCGAAATTCATCCTTCTTTGTTGGTAAAAATCAGCCCAAAAAAGTCAACAAATCTACATGCAAATATTGTCAACCTAAAGTCCACGCTGCAGTCAAACAAGCCTGTAGTCAATGGGGGTCAAATAGCCCAAAAAATCTCGATTTTTGTGCCAGTCAATGTGGCTTGGTCAAACATAAATATTCCTCCAAAAATCATAGTTAAAACTGGTCAAAGACAACTCAGTCAACATTGGTCAAACTTTAACTGAAAACAGAAAAGTTAATGCAGTCAAAAGAGCCTCCTAAAATACGCACGTGTGAGAGAAAGTGTGTTGCCTGTAATTTTGTACGACCCATTCAGATGATGAGAGTGAAATGATGAATTGTGATTATGCCAAATGAGCTTGGAGGTCTGATTTATTTATATGAATCGATGTGGGTGAAAAGACATGTTTGTTGGGCTTCATGAGCCTACATGATGGTGTGGCGGACCTTGACAATTTGCACATGTGTGGGCTTCACTTCAAAAACATATTTCTGCTTGTCCAAATTTAGTGATTTTTAGTTTGATTTTGGTCCTCTCGAAAATATGAATTCAATGTAATAATTATCTCCATCAAATGAGTCATCCAATGTGGAATTTGGCCCTAGTTTCCAATTTTAACACTTCCTCTCAACTAGGGAGAATTCCACCTACCAATATATGACCATCGATCATCATGCCATCTTGTCATCATGAACATCTTTGTATCTTATCTCAACTCTGCTAAACAATGATATATATAATGAAGAAAAATAAATCGAGAGTAAGTCACAAGACCTTGCCACTCTCCACTTACAAAAGTCAGTCCACATAACCAGGGGTAAAACCCCAATCGGATTTTATCCTAGATCAAGTTGTTGAACATCATGCATCCTAGACATAGAGAGTACAAAAGTACACGATGTGTCCATCTGTAGTGTTATGGTCCCTATCCTCTTTTCCCAACTCATTGTCTAGATGAGAGGTACTTCCCAAGAGTCCCAGATTACATGAGTAGGTCATATGTTGGGGCATCTGCAGGAGAAGGTGAACCATTCATCCTACTCATATGCCATAGGAGAAGGTGAACCACTCATCCTACTCATATGCCAGATGATAAGGTGAACCACTTATCCTATGCATATATCATCAGCTATAGGGGAAGGTGAACCACTCACCCTGTACACAACATACCTATAGGGGAAGGTGAACCACTCACCTTATGGTCACATATAGCTCCAAGAAGTACCCCAGTCCCCAAGGACCTCCCAGAGCTCAATGTCTAACTCAAGCGGGACCCTCATGGGAGGGTCCTTCCATGAATCCAAGTCTCTCTTTGAAGGTTCATAATTTGACCTTCCCCATGGGCTTTGTGAGGATGTCAGCAATCTACTCATCAGTCCTGATGTGTTGGGGGCTTATTTCTCCCCATTGTACCATTTCCCGGATAAAGTGGAACCTAATATCAATATGATTAGAGTGGTAGTGGAACACGATATTCTATGAAAGGTGAACCCCACTCTAGTTATTGTAATAGATAATGGTGGTACCTTGAACGCGCTCAAATAGCTCACAAAAGAGGTTCCTCAACCAAACAGCTTCACAACATGCCATACTAGCAAAAATATATTGGCCTTGGCGGTGCTTAAAGCAACTGATTTTTGCTTCCTGCTCATCCATGAAACCGAAGAAGATCCCAATGAGAAGCAACATCCCGACGTGCTCTTTCTATCCACCACACTTCCAGCCCAGTCAGCATCAAAATATCCATGTAGCCTCAAATTCTCGACAGTGTATCTCAATCCATAATTGATAGTGCCACAAAGATATCACCCAACAACACTTCCACGTAGCTCCTTGAAGTTGAGTTCCATCGGAGTAGATACAAACTTGCATTCCACCATCCCATATCTCTCTAACAGCTTCACAATGCATTTTCCTTGAGAAATGAATTTTTCGCCTATCTTTTGCCAGACCTCTAGACCTAGGAAGTAATGCATCAGTCCTAGGTCCTTCATCTCAAACTCAGAAGTCAACCCCTTTTTGCATTGATAAATGAGAGGGTTTGCACCTTTTAGAAAGATATCATCAACATAAAGGACCAAAATAAGAGGCATGTCCTTTTCAACCTTGAAGTATAGGTTTGGATCAACATAGCTTCTAGTAAACCCCATGTTCATAAGATAGTTATCAATTCTTTCGTACCAAGCCCTAGGGGCTTGCTTCAACCCATAAAGGGCTTTCTTTAGCTAACAGACATGTGTCCTTCTTTCTTGTGCTTCAAACCCATGAGGTTGTTTCGAGTAGACTTCCTCCTTAAGTGAGCCATACAAGAAAGCAGGTTTGATGTCCATTTAATGTAGGCTCCATCCTTGATTGGCAGTGACAGAAATTATATATTAGATAGTGGTGTATTGAGCCAATGGTGCAAATATTTCGTCATAGTCCACTCCTTCCTATTGGGAGAAGCCACAAGCTACGAACCTGGCCTTATATTTTTCAATACTTCCATCAACTCCATGTTTAATTTCAGTAAATCCATTTAGAGGTGACCATAGACTTGTCCTTGGGTCTAGGCACCACATCCCAGACATCATTTTTCATGATTGATTGATATTGCTCTTTCATCGCATCTTTCCATATTAGGTGATTCACAACTTCTTCGAACGTGCCAGGTTCAACTTTAATAATAGTACTCATGGCATCCAAGTACCTTGATACCTGTTCGACTTCTTACTTTCATGAAATGTCCCTCTTGAAGCAATACGTCTCTCAACATCTTTGAGAGTATCTTTGAGCCATAGTGGTTGTTTCCTTGAGGTAGAGGGATCGCCAGAAGGTGGATCGATAAGATCCATCAGGCCTTCAACATCGGGCATATGCTCATCTATTGAAGGTCCATCTTGTTTTTCTGCAGTAGCATCATCACTCTTCCTTGAGATGGGGAAATCTCTGGCTTTCCCAAGGGTAGTGTCTTCACCATAGGTGACATCACAATTTACTTCCACTTCTCTTTGACCAAGTAAATAGATTCTATATGCTTTTGAATTTTCACTATAGTCAACGAATATACATTTCTTCCAAGAAGCCTCCGACTTATTCCTTTTCTCTTTAGACACATGAAAGTATATTGGACAACCAAATATTCTAAAATGAGAAAGATCAAATTTCTTACTAGTGAAAACTTCCTCGAGTGTCTTGAAATCCAAATCTTGATGCAGGATCCTATTTTGAAAATATATGGGAGTGTTGGTAGCTTCTCTGTTAATTTTAGATAACAATGGTATGTTCTATGCTTTAGCAAAATTTACTTCAATGTTCCTTATCAACCCAATGAGAATTTCCAATTATTTCCAGTAGCAATCACATTAACTTAAACACATTGACAGTAAATTCAGATAGAACATAAAAACATGTGCAAAATACAATCCAAGACAAGAGGACACAAGATGTGGCAGATGCCAGGGAAAAACCCGAATGTGGGGAAAACATTTAATCAAATCTTCTTATTATTCTTCAATAGTTAAACAGAGAGAGAGAGAGAGTACACATATCAAATTAACTTGCCCAAAACAGTCCTGTCAAAATCAGTAGTCAACAATAGTCAATTGCATCCCTAACCAGAAAGTCAATGCTAGTCAAGGCAACCCCAAAAAGTCCTCCAAGCAGCTAGATCAACAATAGATTAACTCAAACTTCCAAGAGAGTCAAAGTTAGCCCAAAACAGTTTGGTCAACCCAGTCAAAGGAGAGACAAAATGCAATCGTAACTTCTGCAATCAAATCTGAAGTCAACCCAAGTCAAACTATCCTAAACTCCTCGAAAACAATGCCAATAAATGTGGCCTTCATAAATCGAATTTATGCCCACAAAAATGAAGTCAACGTTGGTCAAAAGTTCATTGGTCAACACTGTTATGTTTTCTTGAAATTTTCGGCCAACAAACAAGTCTAGAAATTCATCCTCCTTTCACACATGTGAAGTAGAGAAAGCTGCCTCCAAGCTGTACGAATCAATCAAGAGAGGAGAGAGAGAGATATGTGATGAGATGAGTGATGTCCAAATGAGGAGAGAGGTCACTCCTATTTATATACTTTGTTGAGGGTGAGGAGACACATATGTTGGGCTTATGAACCTACATTTGATTGAGGCCGACCTTGACAATTTATGCATGAGAGACAATAAATTCAAAATTCCATTTTTGCTTGTTAGAATGAGATGATCTTTATATAAAAAATGGACCTCTAGAAAAGAGGAATCCAATGCAATAATCATCTCCATCATATGAGATATCCTAAGGTGGAATTTGGCCCTAGTTTCCAATTTTAACACTCCCTCTCAACTAGGGAGAATTCCACGTGCCAATCCATATATCATCATGCCATCCTCTCAACCTGTACCATCCTGTTATCACTTCCCTTCTCTACTCTGCTTTGTTCAACCATGAAGTAATAATGAAGAAAAAGTGATCGAGAGTGATTCATAAGATCATTCCACTCTCCACTAACAAAAGTTAGTCCTTGATCCTAGATCAAGTTGTTGAACACCATGCATCCTAGTCTTAGGGAGTACGACAGTACATGATGCATCCATCAGTAGAGCTATGGTCCTTAACCATATTTTCCCAACTCATTCTCTATATGAGAGGTACTTCCCATGAGTCCTAGACTCTATGGGTAGGATGTGTGTTGGGGCATCAGCAGGAGAAGGTGAACCACTCATCCTTCTCATATGCCATAGGAGAAGGTAAACCACTCATCCTATGCATATGTCAATCATAGGGGGAGGTGAACCACTCACCCTATACACTTATAAACCGTAATGGGGTATCACAGGGGAAGGTTAACCACTCGCCCTATATTTAGCGCACCATTAGGGGAAGGTGAACCACTCACCCTATGGTCTCTCATAGCTCCAAGAAGTACCCCAAGCCCCCAAGAGCTCCCAGAGCTCAATGTCCAACTCATACAGGACCCTCATAGGAGGGTCGTTCCACGACTCCAAGTATATAAAAATTTGACCTTCCCCAAAGGCTTTATGAGAATGTCTACGACCTGTTTGTCCATCCTGATGTGTTGGAGCCTTATTGCTCCCCATTGTACCATATCTCAGATAAAGTGGTACCTGATATCAATGTGCTTGGAGCAGTCGTGGAACACGAGATTCTCTGATAGGTGAATCCCACTCTAGTTGTTGTAGAAGATCACGGCGGTATCCAACACGTGCTCAAATACCTTACTGAAGAGATTCCTCAACCAAATAGCTTCACAATAGGCCATACTCATAGAAATATATTCGGCCTCGGCAGTGCTTAGTGTAACCTATTTCTGCTTCCTTCCCATCTGAGATATTGAAGCAAACCCCAAAGAAAAGCAACACCTAGACGTGCTCTTACGATCCACCACACTGCCAGCCCAGTCAGCATCTAAATATCCATGCAACCTCAAGTTTCCGAGAATGTATCTCAGTCCATAGTGGATTGTGCTCCGAAGATATCTCAAGAGATTCTTAGCAGCAATCCAATGAATGTGATGAGGCTTGACCATAAATTGACTCAACGTGTTCATAGTGAATTATATGTCAGGACAGGAGTTGACCAAGAACATTAGGGCCCCCACAAGTTGGTGATAATCAAAAGGGTTCGCTAATCTAGGCCCAACAGTACTTCCACATAGCTTCTTAAAGTTGAGTTCCATCGGAGTAGTCACAGACTTGGAATCCACCATCCCACATCTCTCAAGTAGCTTCACAATGTATTTTCCTTAAGAAAGGAAAATCTAACATGGATTTTTCCAGACTTCCAGCCCTAGGAAGTAGTGCATCAATCCCATCATCTCGAACTTGGAAGCCAACTCCCTCTTGCATTGATGAATGAGAGGGTCATCATCTATCAGAAAGAGATCATCTAGATAAACGACTAGAATGAGGGGCTTGTCCTTTTCAACCTTGAAGTATAGGTTCGGGTCAACATCGATCCTTGTAAATACCAACTTCATAAGATAGTTATCAATCCTCTCATACCAAGCCTTAGGAGCTTGCTTCAACCCATAGAGGGCTTTCTTCAACCTACATACATGTGTCTTACAATCTTGAACTTCGAACCCCTTGGGTTGTTCCACATAAACTTCCTATTTAGTCGAGCCATGCAAGAAGGTAGTTTTGACATCCATCTGGTGTAGGCTCCATCCTTGTGAAGTGACAAGGGCTATGATCGAACGGATGGTGGTATATCAGGAAACTGATGCAAATTTCTCATCATAGTCTACTCCTTCCTTCAGAGAGGAGCCTTGAGTAACAAATCTTGCCTTGAACTTTTCACCACTCCCATCAAATCCATGTTTGATCTTGTAGAGCCATTTTGAAGTGACCACTAACTTGTGATTGGGTCTAGGAACCACATCCCAAACATCATTCTTCATGATTGACTCATACTCCTCGTTCATCACATCCTTCCAAACTTGGTGTTTCACGACTCAAATTGTATAATGGTACTCATGGCAGCTAAGTACCCTTAGTACTTAATCGACTTCTTGCTTTCACGAAATATCCCCCTTGGTGCAATATGTTTCTTAGCATCTTCAAGAGTATCATTGAGCCACAAAGGTTTTTTTCTTGAAGTAGTGGGTTTGCTACAAGGTGGATCAATGAGATCCATCAAACCTTCAACACGGGCATTGGTTCATCCTAATTTTTTGCATCAGCATCATCATTCTCCTTCCTAGGGATAGGAGGATCTCATCCCTTCCTAAGAGCAGAATCTTCATCGAAAGTGACATCATGACCTAATTCCACTTCCCTTTGACCAAGCACATATAATTTGTATGCCTTTGAAGTTTCACTGTGGCCCGCAAATGTTCCTTTCTTCCCAGATGCATCTAGTTTGTTTCTTTTCTCTTTCAGCACATGAAAATATATGGGACAACAAAAAATTCTAAAATGAGAAACATTAGGTTTCTTACTGGTGAAAACTTGTTCGGGTGTCTTGAAGTCTAAAGCTTGATGTGGGCATCTATTTTGAACATATACAACAATGTTGTCAACTTCTCCCCATAATAACTTCAGTAGACCTTGGTCATGAAGCATGACACGGGTGGCTTCTAAGATAATATGATTCTTCCTTTCGGAAACACCATTTTGTTCGAGAGTATATGCACTAGTGGTCTCCCTCTTAATGCCAACTTCTCTACAACAGTCTTTGAATTCATTTGACTCATATTCGGCCCCATTATCGGTCCTTAATATTTTTATTTTCTTCCCTGTTTGATTCTCGACCAAGGCTTTGAAAGAGCAGAACCATTTAAACACTTCGTCCTTATTCTTTAAGAAATAGATTGTTTTTTTGTGAGAGAAGTCATCCACAAAAATAGCATAGTACAAATATCTACCCAAAGATGTCAAGGGCAACATACCTGTTAGATCAAAATGGACCAATTGAAGAATATCAATGATTTGAGTTTCACTTGAGGGGAATGGTACCCTATGTTTTCCATCTTCACAACCCTAACAAACACCTTAATGATCTAAGTTGAATTTAGGCATACCTATAACCATATTCCTTACATTAGGTAAGGCTTTGAAATGAAGGTGAGAAAATCTATGGTGCCATAATTCAGATTGAAGAGAAGTATCACAAGTCATTGCTCCCAATGAACTTATTCCAATCTGATAGAGACCTTCAACCCTGAATCCAAGAGTGAATGCATCTCTTGGGTTTCTTTGCCAAACACGAATTTTCCCATCAATGAATGTCACCTTAAAACATTTATCTTCCATCGTAGAAATAGAGACTAAGTTCTTTTTTAGATCAGGTACATATAACACTTCTTGTAAATGAAGAGTTTGACCTTGATTTAAGTGGAGAGTAACAATCCCAATTCCTTTCATGGGATAAGTTGCATTATCCCCAAGTATAATCTCCATATTCGTCTTTGTTTCAATCAAGTTAGAGAGAGATTCTTTGTACCCAGTGAAGTGCCTTGAGGCACCACTATCAATCAACCAATGATCCAATGTATCAGGAGGAGAGGCAGCAGCGAGGGCAAAAATAAGATAAAATTAATTTTTCTTTACAACATTAACTTCTTCATGCCTGGAGTTTCTCGACTTCTTGGGAGGATAACCATTTCCATTTCGAGCAACGGGAGCATTCCTCTTTCCTTTGTTGTTGAACCTGTTGTTCCTTTGATTTCCATTGCCTTTGAAGTTGTTGTTATTGTTGTCATCATTTCTTGGAGTATCCTTCTTGTGAGGACACTCTCTAGTGAAGTGACCAAACCTGTTACAATTAAAGCATCTTCCTTTCCTTCCTTCTTTGAATCTTGGCTTCAACCTTTGACCTTGTCTTCTTGGACCAACATTCTTCCTCTTAGTATGAGCAGAGAAGGAAATAGGATTGTTTCCATTGGAGGGCGTGTCTCTTTCCATCATCCTTATTTCTTCATGAGTGCATATAGCCAATAATTCATCATATCACGAAATCTTGTCATTGTTGAGGATGGTGGTGTTGAACACATCCCATTCTCTTGTAAGGCCTTCAAGTGCAATAAGAGTGATCTCCCTGTCACCTATGACTTCTCCAATAGATAGGATATCATTCTCGATGTCAATAATCCTCATGAAATAGGATTGGATGGATTCTCCTCTACCCATCTTAATGTCTTTCAACTTGTTTTTGAGAAAGAGAACTTGATTTTAATTATTTACTTTGAACAGCCCAACCAACTTGTCATACACCTCCTTATATGTTTCCCAATAAAAAATATAGGCAACCAAAGACTTGTGAATAGAATCAACAATAATTTTCTTAGCTTTAACCTCACCTTTCTTGTACTTTGTTTTTGAAACTACTGATGCATTTGAAGGAGGCTCCACTACTCTTCCTTTGACATACTCCATGGCATCATGTTCTTCCAATGTTAGATAAAGAGACATATTCCATGCATGATAGTCAGACTTAAGCTTGTCTTCAAGTTTGAACTAAGATGTAGTCGCCATTGGGACTAGTTCCAAGTCCTTGTCCAACAAATTCCCTTAGTGATTGCTTTTCCTCACTCTTGCTTGGGATTTGTCTTCACCTAAGCTTTGATTCCATGTTAATTTTAGATAACAATGGTATCTTCTATGCTTTAGCACAATTTACTCTAATGTTCCTTATCAGCCCAATGACAATTTCCAATTATTTCTAGTAGCAATCACATTAACTTAAACACATTGACAGTAAATGCAGATAGAACATAAAAACATGTGCAAAATACAAGCCAAGACAAAAGGACACAAGATGTGGCGGATGCCAGGGAAAAACCCCAATGTGGGGAAACCCTTTGGATCAAATCTTCTTATTATTATTTAGTAGTTTAGCAGAGAAAGAGAGAGAGTACAAATATCAAATTAAATTGTCCAAAATAGTCCTATCAAAATCAACAGTCAACAGTAGTCAATTGTAGCCCTAACCAGAAAGTCAACGTTGGTCAAGGAAGCCCCAAAAAATCCTCCAAGCAGCTCGGTCAATAACAGATCAATTCGACCTTCCGAGAGAGTCAAAGTCAGCCCAAAGCAGTTTAGTCAATCTAGTCAAAGGAGAGAGAAAACACAATTGTAAATTATGCAGTCAAATATGAAGTCAACCCTAGTCAAATTGTCCCAAACTCCTCAAAATAGTGCCAATAAATGTGGCCTTCATAAATCAAAATTTTGCCCATAAAAACGGAGTCAATGTTGTTAAAAGTGCCTTGGTCAATGTTGTTTTGTTTTCTTGAAATTTTCGGCCTATAAACAAGTCCAAAAATTTCTCCTCCTTTCATACGTGCGAAATAGAGAAGGCTGACTCCAAGTTGTATGAACCAATCAAGAGAGGAGATAGAGAGATATGCGATGAGATGAGTGATGTCCAAATGAGGAGAGAGGTCACTCCTATTTATACATTTTGTTTAGGGTGAGCAGACACATCTGTTGGGCTTATGAGCCTACACTTGACTAAGGTCAACCTTGACAATTTGTGCATGAGAGAGAATAAATTCAAAATTCCATTTATGCTTGTCATAATGAGATGATATTTATATCAAAATTGGACCTCTCGAAAAGAGGAATCCAATGCAATAATCATCTCCATCATATGAGTTGTCCTAAGGTGGAAGGTCCTAGTTTCCAATTTTAAAACTCTCCCCATAAGAATTTCGGTATACGTTGATCATAGATCATGGCATGCGTTGCTTCCATAATCGTTCGATTTTTCCTTTCAGCAACACCATTTTTCTCAAGAGTGTATGGAACACTTGTCTCCCTCTTAATGCCAACCTCTCCACAAAAGTCACTGAATTCATTTGATTCATATTTGGTTCCATTGTTAGTCTTTAACATCTTGATCTTCTTCCCTATTTGATTTTCCACCAATGCCTTGAAGAACAGAACCATTTGAACACTTCATCCTTCCTCTTCAAGAAATAGATCCATGTTTTGCTTGAGAAGTCATCCACAAATATTACACATTATATGTATCTTCCCAATGAGTTACGGGCAGGGCACCAGATAGGTCAGAATGGACCAATTGAAGAATATCGGTTGTCTTGCTTTCACTAGAATTATGTTTCCTTTGAACCAATTGAATAATGATCCCTCTGTATGTTTCCTAGTTGCACAACTATGACAAACTCCTTCATGGTTTATATTAAAGTAAAGCATTCCTGTGACCATCTTCGTTACCTTAGGTAAGGATTTGTAATGTAGGTGAGCAAATATCTGGTGCCATAATTCACATTGAAGAGAAGTATCACTCGCCGAAGCTCCCAAATGACTTCCACCAACTTGATAGAGACCATCAACCCTAAATCCAAGAGTAAATGAATTTTTAGGGTTTCTATGCCAAATGTGTACCTTTCCATCAATGGATTCTACCTTGAAGCCTTTATCTTCCATCGCAAAAATAGATACCAGGTTCTTCTTCAAGTCGAGCACATACAACACATCTTGTAGATGGAAGGTTTGACCTTGATTCAAGTGAAGAGTGACAATACCTATCCTTTTCATGGGGTAGGTGGCATTATCTCCAAGTATGATCTCCAAATTAGTCTTCTTCTCAACCAAATTTGAGAATACCTCTTTGCATCTAGTGAAGTGCCTTGAGTCTCCAATATCAATCAACAAATGATCCAAAGTATCTAGAGGAGAGGTAGTAGATAGAGCAGACATAAGATAGAATTCATCTTGTTTTTATACATCATTACTTTCATCATACCTGACATTTCTTGTCCTTTTGGGAGGTCGACCATTTCCATTTTGAGCAGCTGGAGCATTCCTCTTTCCTTTGTTGTTGAAACTATGGTTCCTTTGATTGCCATTGCCTTTGAAATTGTTGTTATTGTTGTCATCATCCCTTGGAGGATTGTTCTCGTGAGGATACTCTCTAGCATAGTATTTGAACTTGTTACAATTGTAGCATCTTCCTTTTCTTCCTCCTTTGAATCCCTTCTTAGATCCCTGACCTTGTCTCCATGGACCAACATCATTCTTCCTTTTTGCATGAGCAGAGAAGGCAGTAGGTTCATTTCCATTGGAGGACTCATCTCTCTCCATCATCCTTGTTTCCTCTTGAGTGCATCTATCCAATAACTCATCAAAACTAGATATCTTATCGTTATTGAGAATGGTGGTGGTAAATACATCTTATGGTCTTGAAAGACCTCCAAGTGTAGTGAGAGTGAGATCCTTGTCAGCAATAACTTCTCCAACATATAGTAGGTCGTTCTTGATTTGAGGTATTCTCGTGAAGTAGGATTGGATAGACTCTCCTTTTATCCATCTTGATATCCTTCAACTTGTTCTTGAGAAAGATGATTTGACTTGGATTGTTCACTTTGAACATCCAAACCAGCTTATCATATATTTCCTTGGAAGTTCCCAAATCAGAAATATAGGTAACCAAATGCTTTTGAATAAAGTCAATCAAATTTTTCTTTGCTTTGACCTCACTTTTTCTATACTTTTTCTTAATAACAACAGGTGCATTTGAAGGAGATTCCACCACTTTTCCCTGCACATAGTCCAATACTTCATGCTCCTCGAAAGTTAGGTCCAAAGTCATCTTCCATGCATGATAGCCAGATTTGTCATTGAGCTCGTCCTCAGTCTTCAAGTAGGATGTAGAAGCCATTGAGACTTGTCCAATAATATTTGTCCAACATATTTCTTAGTGATTTATTTTCTCTCTTGCTTGGGCTTTGTCTTCACCTGGGCTCTGAAACCATGTTAATTTTAGATAACAATGGTTTGTTCTATGCTTGCAACGATTACTTCAATGTCCTTTAAACAACCCAATTACAGTTTCCACTTAATTTTCAATAACAATCACATTAACCATTAATCACATTGACAATAATTGCAGATAGAACATAAATAATAAATATAGAAGACAAGCCAAGACAAGAGAACACCAGAATTTGGTGAATACCAGGGAAAAACCCTAAGATGGGGAAAACCCTTGATCAATTCTTCTTATTATAAATATCAAATGTTCATCACACAGAGAGAATACAATAATACAAAGTCAAATTCAAAATTGACTTACCAAATCTTTGTCCAAAACAACCCTGTCAAATTTGTAATTATGCTTTCAGCCAACAACAGTCAAATCAACCCTAACTAGGAAGTCAATGATGTTCAACGCAACAACAAATAGTCCACTTGGAGCTTGATCAAAGCCAGTCAAATTCAACCTTATTTGCTGGTCAAACTCAACCCAATAGTGAAAAAATTTATAGTCAAAGTTGGTCAACATGAAGTCCACAGTGCGGTCAAATAGGCCTGCGTCAGCGTGAGTCAAACAACCCAGAACATATTGATTTCTGTGCTAGTTAATGCAGTCTGGTCAAACAAAAATATTCCTCCAAAAATCATAGTCAAAACTAGTCAAAGACACCTAAGTCAACGTTGGTCAAACTTCAGCTAAAAACAAAAAAAGTCAACACAATTAAAAGAGCCTCTTGAAATCCGCACATGTGAGAAAAGGTGAGCTTCCTACAACTTTGTACGACCCAATCAAATAAGGAGAGAGAAATGACGAGTTGTGATGATTCCAAATGAGGTTGGAGGTCTCTCTTATTGATATGAATCAGTGTGGGTGAAAAGACATGTCTGTTCGGCTTCATGAGCCTACATGATGGTGTGGCCAACCTTGATAATTTGCACATGTGTGGGATTCACTTCAAAAATAGATTTCTCCTTGTCCAAATTTAGTGATTTTTAGGTCGATTTTGGTTCTCTTGAAAAGAGGAATTCAATGAAACAATTATCTCCATAAAATGAATTATCCAAAGTGGAATTTGGCCATAGTTGTCAATTTTAACAGAGGCACTATGTAATGTGATGTTATGTTGACTCAGTCAACATTAAAATTAAAAAATTAAAAAATAATAATTATATATAATTAAAAATTAAAAATTAATTACGTACTTGATCCCTCTCGATGCTCGATAGATTCAGATGAATAAATATTTAACAAAAAAAAAATCCCACAGGAAAAAAAACCATAATTTCTATTGATGGAAATAAAAATTACATTTTGTGGACATACATATTGTGTATGCATATAAGATCAACCAGTGCATGATAGGGACAAAAAGTGAGCTGAAATTATACATGGAGGTCCATGAAAAGAAAGGAGCCTAAGAAAAATAACAAGAAAAAACTATAAAAATTATGAAGAAAAATTGGTTGACTAGTTGTAAATCTTTTCTCTTTTGCCTTTTTGCCTATGAACTTTTTCCCAGCCATCTGGATTTGGATTGACTAAGACCAAAGTCAATTCTTGTCCCACATGAGGGACTTATTTGTTTGAATTGGATCTATTTGTAACATGAGTTCTTTTTGAGCCCTGGATCCATCCAATGTCAAAGAGTCCATGGGTTCATTTTCTTCCTGTTGTACATTGTTAGAGACCAACTGAACCTCAACGTCCTTGTCTTAAACAACTCCCTGCGGATCTATGTCATTCATTTTTTCTTGATTAAGGTGACTTTATTTATTGTCAACTTCCTCGTCCTTAGATGGATATTGTTCTGTGGATTGCTTATTCTTCTTCTTGGGGTTCTTTCTTGCCTAGGGGCATGCATGTTGTAAATGACCTATCTGAAAACATATGCGACATCTAAATGTCATGTTTTCATAGTCAAGGAATTGATACCATTGAAAATTTTGGTGTTTCATATTTAGATGGTTTGAAAGTCCTTTGCTGAGATCAATCTCAACACATATCTTGACATAAGTGTAAATGCCATTTTCTGTTATTTCCAAATCTACTTTTAAAAATTTACCCAGTGTGTTGCCTATATCTTCAAGGACTTTGTGATGCCAGAATAGTAGAGGAAGGTTTGGGAGCCTTACCCAAACCGACATGGTAGAAATCATCGTAGTTTTGGCATCAAATTTAGGGAACCAAGGCGCGATAAAAAGCCCAACCCTACCCTAAAACCAAGGCCCTATGTTTAGAGCATAATCCAACTCCTTCTATGTTTCAAACTATACTATAAAAAAACCTTTTCAGCATAAGAAAATTTCAAAATTTGGGGTCCAAGTGGAGACAATCCAATGAATGAGAGCTTCTGAATTAAACCAAAAACTGTTAAATCTATAGATTACTACTTCTGAATGTAAAACATAAAACGATGAAGAAACCTCCAAGTTTTTTATCTCCATAGATGGAGCTTACTCCATTTTGTCCACTATATAAGGCCCTGTAATGTTTTGGTTTAGATTTGCAGGAGCAATAGTTCTCCCTTGAACTACAACCTTGAAGGATATTGGAGCTCACTTTCCATAAGCACCCCCACATAATATGGAATTCAAAATAATAGTTGAATTCCTTGTTATGTTGTAGTCTTTGACATGAAATGTGTCTTGTAGAACCTTTTTACCATATTACAGGCATTGTAAAGCATAATGAATACCAACTTTGTCCTCAATGATCTGCATAAAGGAGGAAACAATGTCTGAGCCTCTTATCTAGAGGGTTAGTGTCTTCCCTTTGATAATTTTAATAAAAGATTGAAGAAAATTCCCCCCATGGCCAGCTCTGTCTAGGTATCTAGATTCTCGGTCTGAGGTAAGAGAAGATGGACCTGAAGTCTTGAGTGCACTCCAACACCCTTGTGAGGCCGATCCACCCCAGCCTTCACTATCCATGAAATAGACCAGGCTGAAAAGGGGATCATTTCCCGAGACAGATTGCGAGAAACCTCTTTGTGGGATACCTTCCAAGGGAGCATAAGAGGCAAAGGCACCATCATCTCAAAAGTGTTCTTGGACGAGAATATAGGTGTGAGGAAGAAAAACGGGTATGGGGTCATAGGAAAACTCATAGATGAAGATACCCATTCTATTGAACACAAAATCCATATACATCTATTGACATCCAAGGAGATGTACAAAGAAGTTAAGCAAAAAGGAACAAAAATCAACGTAGGAGGGCAATGCTAGTGAAAAATCCATCTGTGTGCGCCATTTGTAGTCAAAGGATCCGCGTGACTCGAGAGAGAAACATCCCCATAATAACACAACGACAATATAAGCTAGACTCTATGTGCAGAATAATCTTGTTTCCTTTCTCCATGGCAAGGCACAAGCCTTTGGTATGAAATGAAGCCATGGAGCTCAGTGGCGATGATGGCATGGCAAGAAGCAAAGACCACTATAACCCTAATCTCCATGGTGATTCCTCATATCAAATTCTCTTTAAATATTTAACCAAAATATATAAGCTTTAGCGAAATTATTAAAAATCATGCTTAAACTCCATGTAAATTCTATTTGGGATAAAAGGATCCTTTCATTAATCAAAGCAAGTTATATATAGCTTGAATTTCCATAAGTGGACTAAAATCTAGGAGATACTTGAAACTAACAAGCTTCCTACCAAGAACAAACAATAAAAAAACTACTATGATAATCATAACAACATAGAAAACACCTTGAGGATTTAAGATTTCAAGGGGGAAATGCCTCTGACATTTGCATGACTTTCCCTGAGTTAACTAATTGTTCATCGTCTTCTTGGATTCGTTCCTTATTTCTCTTATGTTCTCATTTTTTTGCCTTCTTTGTCTTGCTTGGAGACCACCTTGAAATCCATCATCTGAACTCAAAGATTGGGTTGTCAAGAATTCGAGCCCAATTGTTTGCTTTGATGATAGGCCTTATACAAAATCCTAGCCTCGTGAGCTAGCATGTTCGTCACATCTTTTCCATGCCATGCTTCCACTAGGGAAATTGGTCGTGGGTCATCCAGATCCATATCTTCTAGTAGAGATTTTATTTTAGCTTCTTCCGAAGGGGAGCTAATCATCTCCCACGGTAATGGATTTTGTTGATGCTCTTCAAGGGACTTTTGCATGGCCGAGCTGTGGGGTTTTAAGATTTACCTTTTGCTGATTTCATATTTGATTGAATGTTGACTTACTCCGGAGACTCCTTTCGAGAGGAGAGAGACTAAACCTATTTTTAGATCTAAGGATTTGGTCAAGATTTGAGGTACCTTAGGGACTCAAATTTCTGCTTCTTTGGGGGATTTTTCCCATCTCAATTAGCTCTTTCTGAGAAGGGTTTTCTTCAAATGTTTCCTTGGTATTCATCGGATAATTCCTAATAGGATGCCTGTATTGATGACAATGTCTACATCTAAAGTGGACTTGTTCATAATTTAGAGACTACTTCCAAACACTATCATGATAGTAAATATATATGGAGGTTGGAAAAGGATGGGAAATATTGATATGAGCATAGATCTGTGGATATGAAATGTACCTCCCTCTCTTGGTAGCCTCCAATACTTTGACAAATTTGTTGATAACATTATTGATACCTTCAAGGGTTTCCTCCTCCCAATACTCTTTAAGGAGAGAAAAGAGATGAACCCACACCATGGCTGTAAGGAAATCTTCCTTCTTTGAATTATATCACTCCTTCCAAAATTTCATGAAGAGCCCTTCATTGTTGAAAAAATACGACCCTCCTTAAAAAATCCTCAATTTGTCTTCTAAGTTGGAGAAAATGACTGTAAAAAAACCCTTGGCCCCTAACTCCAATTCTATTTGACCCCGGGGGTTCCGTTTTTTTAGATACACCTAATCAAAGCTTTTTTAGAGGGCCATAACCCAATATATTTGTAGATTAGAGTGTGATCCTGCATATATTGGGTATATTCTCCATTCTTACTAGTTTAACCTCGTATTTTGGATCTTGCACTACTTTTTGCAAGAAATGCCTTGGACTTCTAGCTTGCCACGATGCACCTAGTGGAGGGTTTTCTGTGAACCCATAAATCCCACTTCATCTAAGTACTCTATGAAAAGGATGTCGAAGATGAGGATATCGACAAAGAATACCAATAGATTTAAACTCATTATGAACTCCTAAAACAATCTGGCTAAAGGAGGGGGCAGAGCTCCCTCTTGTGGAGCAAGTATAGACAACTATGTAGAAGAAACCCTACGATTTGTAGAGCACAACCAAAAAGCTATCTAAACTCCATGTAAATATAATCATTGCGCTAAGAGGCCTTCTCCAGCTCAATATGGAAGATATGTTGCAATACCTGTCTTGTCCTGCCCTATTATGTAAACATTTTGACTCGGTCAAATTACATTAAAATAAATAAATAAATAAATATAATAATTAAAATAAAATTGAGGTAAAATAGTTAATTTATTGTTGGTGGTTTTTGGGCTAAACCATGGTTTTGCCATGGTGCAAACCTCTTTTAGAGTGAAAAGAAATTTTATTTCTCCTGACACTTGGTAGAACCAGAATTAAAATAAATCTAAACTAGTAGTATTACTTCTAGAATTTTGATTAATACCCATCTGCTACTTATCACTTCAAATTTTTTATTACAGAATCATAAATTAATTAAATAAATAATATGGTGGTGAATTTGGTAGCTATATTATCACATATTTAAATGGATTCTATTAATTAATGGTTAAAATTTATTTTCTTCTAAATTTTTTAAAATTGCAATTTTTTAATAGTTTTTAAAAAAAATAAATTTTAAAAAATATAAATTTATAAGTAAAAATTCTATTTAATTAACTTACACTTTGTTTATTTGTTTTAATAAATTAAAACAAATTTTATTTTATGGGTAAATTAAATGTCTCCTAAATTATTATACACCCTCTAACAAAGATAATTTTAAGGATGGAAGTTTATCTTAAAGTTTAGAAACTTTGGCCAATGTTACTAGTCCCCAATATGTAAATTGTAAAATTTTGGATGATATTTTTGTAGTTTTTTAGGTTTCTAATTATTTTATATTATTATATATAAATTTTTGGCGATTTTTAGGATAAAATAAGTGTATACTATAAAATTGGGGGAATCAATTTTTGGAAAAATGAAAATTGACAAATCTTTTTTTGAAAACACATGGAAAACTAGTACACCTACCAATATTAACCCCTAAAATACCCTCTAATATTCCAATAACAAAAAAATGATAAACTTAATCACACTATTATCGTGTCTTAATATCATAAATACTTAATTAACTATTAACTACTTTAAAATATAAGATAAAACCACATTCCAAAATTATTAAGTTCCCACACGTTCATTGAAAATAGGTAAAGATGAGATGTTATCCAAATCACTGTCCCAAAATTCAACCATAAAAAATCCAAGAATCTACCTCTACACGGTATTCGTACAAACCACAGGCTCATGGATTGAGGCATGGGATAACAAGTCACATGAGATACATACCAGACTTCCACTTTACTCACCATCATCTCAGGGCCCACTCGCAACTGACAAAGCGCGTCCAAAAGCGCGTAGCGTAGAGAAAGATTTGAAAAAAAAAAGAATATTCATTTTTCCATGGCATGATTTATTCAAAGGACCAGACGACACACCCCATTACAACGGAAAAACGATACAATTTGTTTGCCCCCTCGGAGTTTTACACCCACCACCTATATATATGATACATTGCATTCCTGGAGCTTAGATGAAGGAAGGTACAGATCGATCGATCAAGTCGTGCCTTGTTCTGTTTTGAGAAGGAATAAGGTCGGCAGGAGAACGTAAGATCGATCTTGACCTGCGGCAACCCAGTCAGAGTACCCTCTTAGTTTCTCTGGTGGTTTATCTGCTTGCATTACGTGAAAATGATGGACAAGCTTACAGAGGAACAGATCTCTGAGTTCAAGGAGGCTTTCAGCTTGTTTGACAAGGATGGAGACGGTTAGTATCCACAAATCCACTTCAATTATTTGTTTTTTTCTACATGTTTTGGATCTCTGCTTCTTCTGAAAGGTTCGGAAGAGAGACACTGTATTTAGCTGATTTGTGTTGTGAAATTATGCGTTAGTATACATAGATCTATTGGCCAAATTGCTTCGCTTCATGGCCAATTTGCTTAGATCGGTTGAAAACAATGGGTTTTTATTTTTATTTCCCGTTTGATTGGATCTGAGGATTATCCATATATGTTCAGCAGTTATGGTAGATGGATTTTAGCTAACGGACACCGACTGGTTCCCTGGAGTTCATTCATTTCATTGTAGTATTATCAGTCCCTTAAAGTGAATAGGGGATGTGGTATTAGATATGGTTCGTATACTTGGTTCTCTTATTGCTTGATTTGAGTTTCATGAATCATTATCCATCGATTTCTGAACATTTTGACCTGTGTACGTAGCTGAAGTTATCATTTCTGAACATTTCCGAAGTTACCTATAGGGTTAAATTAACCCTCTTTTGTACTGGAGAGGGTACGAAATTCCGTTATGAGATCTGTCACAATTAGGCTACTGGTTAAGAAATTTGTCCAAGTCACTCAAGACTTGCACTTGGCCTCATCCACATGGCAGTTTGCATTAGTATGGTCAATATCTCAAACAATACCTCAGAAGCATTGTAGTCACCTTAACATGAGCATACTTTGGTCAACGGTATTATCACTGGGAGCAAGTTTTTAAAGTTTTATGGGTTTTGAACCTAGGTCATCACTGCTGCAGCTAGACCACAGCTTTATGGGCTTTTCCTTATTTAATATTATTCTTTGGCACTTTGGTGGTTTTATTTTGGGTGTAATTTATAGTATTCAACAGCCATGGAGGTCATTAGCAATTAATTGTCAGAACACATGGCACTGATTATAAGAACAGCATGAATTTCCTTTGCCTTTTCTTCAGTTTCTTGTTCCTCTGTTTGCTTTCCCTTTACCTTTAGATCTGTTGATCACTTCCATGCACTCAAAGATAGTGGTAATCATTGTCGATGTCACTGTGCATCTGTTTCTTCTTCTGGTCATGTTGGTTTCTGTGGCTTCTATCCAAGATTAATAGAATATGGGTGTTTTCATTTCAAGGAGTTTGGTCCTGCTTTACAGATGCTGAGATAGGGGTTTAATCTTTTGTCTATTTTTATGCATCATCCTTATTTAGGTGTACTTATGTGGTGAGTTATTTTCAGCTAGTTAATAACAAGTTGAAGATCTATTTTAGCTCAAGTCTCCAAATTCGTTTTGAAGAACATATTCCTTTTCCCTTTCTCATCCTTTCGTTGTGTTTGGATTAGAAAGGAAGTTGAATTAGCTGAAGGTACTTGTATGCCTCGTTATCTAGTTGGTAGACATTGCGTGTCTCCGAAAGGTGGAATGATAAACCTACTGTGTAGTGTGGACATGTTTCATTTTCAGTTGACTATATGCCAAACCAGTTTTACTACTTTCAAGTAAAACTGTCAAACCAATCTCCTTCAGTAGATTGCGCTGAAAGAAAGGAATTGTTTGCAACTTTGAATTTCAGATCTAGACAAGCAAGGAAGTAGAAAAGTTAACTTCAGGTTAGTCCAAGATGCATATTAGATAAATATATGACTATGTTAGTAATTTATCAATAATTACTGTTAGTGAACTGAAATTGGTCATTAGGATTTAATTCTGGTATCTTGAGTGTGCTTACTACTTTTGACAAAATATGATCATCTTTATGTCTGTCGAGGATGGGCAGGAATAGCCAGGCTTGTCAATGCCCCATGACCTGCTACAGGCACTATTACAGTCCCAAATTGAACCTTCATGGGCTTTCATCAAACACTTTGGGACTAGATAGAAATATAGAAATGCCATTTCAGAGCTTGCAAGAATAATTTTCAAAACAGTAAGATTTTTTAAGTGCACCGGTCTTAAAAAGTTACTGCGTGTTCAGAAAGATAAATTAGTGCAATATATGCTGTCTGATGACGTTATGGGGTATATAGTGCAACATTCTAACTAAAATTGAAAATAATGTTCAATCTGGTATGTACTCTGTTTTGAGAATTTAGAATGTTAATGATTTTTCCCCGCAACTTAACCACAGCTTTCAGCTATTTGTCTTGGAATTGAAGATTTCCTCAGTGTATATTCATATTAAACTAAAGCATGCTGTGTAATTACCTAAGAGATCTATCATGTTTTGAATTTTAAAAGGTCGTGCATTTTGTGCCTTCATTAAAGCTTCTCATGCTTGTGGTGAAGTGTCCTACTGGAAAATTAAGAGCTAGCAAAGCTTACGAATATCCCTACAGATTTCTGTAGATGTTTGTATGGTCAGTATATAAGTTGTTACCTTTAATGTTGTTTGCTGAAGCTTTTAAATGTCTCATTGAGCATTCTTGTTTTTAGGCTATAAGTTTACATTATTTTATGATACCTAGATCTTCGTTGAGAGTTTATTCATTTTTGATGTAAGAGTCAGGAGAGTTTACCCCTATGCCAGTATTATGACAATGCAATAGCAGGCTTTGGCAAAAATGGTATTTTTAATGATATTGGTTCTTTGTGTCTTGTTAATCCATCCCTTCACAGAATTTGTGAAAGGCCGGTTTTGGTGATTTGGAAATTTCTGTCTTGTTTTGCTTTACTTTCTCTATATATGGGGTATGTAAAGAATAAATCCCTGGGTTGGGAAGAAATATACCAAGTTGTTCTCATTAGTTGAAGGATGTTTTCAAATTATCTAACTGGAAATCTTAAAGTATATGGTTTTTATTGATTTTTAGGTAATGCCTGATTTCATATTTAAATGATCTGTGAATACAGGATGTATCACAACAAAGGAGCTTGGGACAGTAATGCGTTCTTTGGGTCAAAACCCAACTGAAGCAGAGCTGCAAGATATGATAAATGAGGTTGACGCAGATGGTAATGGTACCATTGACTTTGCCGAGTTCCTAAATCTCATGGCACGGAAAGTGAAGGACACTGATTCTGAAGAAGAGCTGAAGGAAGCATTCCGGGTTTTCGACAAGGACCAGAATGGTTTCATATCTGCTGCCGAGCTACGCCACGTCATGACAAATTTAGGGGAAAAACTCACTGATGAGGAAGTTGATGAGATGATTCGGGAGGCCGATGTGGATGGTGATGGACAAATTAACTATGAGGAATTTGTCAAAGTAATGATGGCCAAGTGATTTCCATCTTTAAGATCAACACGTTTTCTGTTTTTTCATTTATCCAGAAAGTTGGTGTTGCGCAGTCACTAGAATCTGGTTAGTGTGTCTTGTAGGCAGGATCCTTTTAGGACCTTAGCAGTCAGCTTTGGATGAAAATTTGGGTACACCTTGCTATATGGAATCGTATAGGAAAGTTTGCTATCTGGTTATATAACACTTTGATTGTCCTGGGTGATATATTTGTTAGACAGAAGTTGATTGTCTTGTAAAAGACTGTTCAGCTAATGTATATCTTCTCGTGAAACTAGAGGGAAAGTATTTCACTTTCTGTTTTTTGCAAGTAATTTTGAAAAAGTCTCCTCTGTATTCTTACATACTTTGATCAGTATGATTGTTTGATTTGAGCAAAATCTCATCCAGTTCATGTATTTGCTTGCACTTATGATTGATTGTGCGTTCTTGCCACTAAATATGTACAAGCATTACATGCTTTCCCTTTCCATTTAAACAAAACACAGACAGAAGTGTTTTCTCTCCCATTGCACTATCAGGAGATATCAGGACATGGCTGGATTATTACCGGAACTGCTTAGGGAGTTTAGTTTAATTTTTAAAATAGATATTCAGACAACAAAGTGTAGCTGTCATTTGATAATGACGGTTTTCCATATCTTCTAGATGCATGGTTCAAATGCTAACATAGTCTTTATTTCCTTGGTAGTCACTAGGATTTGAGAATGTTTCCAGAATCATCTGAGATCCCAAATCCTGGAAACCTACAGCCATCACCCAAGGGTGGGACATCATTTGCAGTTTTAGTTTGGAGGGCTGTGAGTATACTCGGCCTGGGTTGTATTGCAGTTAGGCTACCCTAACCAGCTACTTTTGTTAGGCAGTTAGGCTACCCTTTTTGGGGTGAAGCAGCCACTGCTGTTAGATTTGAACCTTAGTGGGGGCAAAGACAACATTCCACTTTCACCAACCTAGTTAATCTCTCGTGGTTTTCAATGCTTTCCATATGGACAAAACGTGCAAAATTTTTTTCCATTTCCTTGGCACAACGTTTGTTTTTCTTAAATGTCAATAGAAAATGCATGGATACATAATCAAGACCGTTGATGTGTCAAGCTTTTAGCTTTTACTGCACATGAAATTGTCTGGTGATAGCTGCTGTTGTAATGAATTTGTTGGTACTGTGAAATACTATAGAGGAAGGAAAAGCTTATGCTTATTCTAGAGACAAAAGGAAAATATATAAATTATTTCTGTATATATATATATATACACAGGAGGTATGTAAGCTATTTGTTTTTTGTGAAATGACAGCTACTGTTTGCTGAGCAAAAACACAACTTCATCTCAGAAACTCATTATTTTTTCGTGCTCTAGCCATGGCGTCCACGAACATTTGTTACGTGATAACAAGGTAACACTAACCTATTCCGCAGAAAACTCTTTCTGTGATGTCTCTTTTCTTTGAAATGTAGCTTGAAACTCTTTAGGTCACACCTCCCGGACATTGGTTTGGCCGTTGACATGCTCCTTTGACTTTAGAGATGGAAGGTTGCATGCTCTCTTTGCTTTAGTTTTAGGTCCCGGACTAGTTGTGCTATTTATACTCGAGGTTGCATGCTATCTCTGCTTCAGTATTAGGGCCCCAGAGCGATTGTGCTATTTATCATATCAGAGGTTCATCTTATCTATATGGGCACACACACATGGACAGATAAACATCCTGGGACATGCAAATAGATATGGGGATTGATACAATGTTAACACTTGCATGTTTTATCTCATATTTCCTTACCGCACAAATTGAGTATTAAAGTGTATATATCACTGGGCAAGGCTGCAATATTAGTCTACCCATCCCTACATAGTCATATCCCAATCTCTAGAAATATTCCAATCTAAAACCAGATGCTATTATCCAGCAAGTGGCCTTCATACTAAGCTTGATATATTTTAATTATATGAATTGAAAATTCATGGAAAACTGTTTAATCATATGAATTGAAAATTCACAGAAATCTGCTTATTTAGAACTATGCTTAGTTAAATATTTTGCATGGATCTGTTAATGTTTGTCCATTGTGTTGTTATATTACATGAAAAAATACATCCCTCTGAACTCCACATCTACAACTGTCGAAAGTTTCATATCTCTTTAAGATGCAAGTTTTTCTGATTGTGAAAAGACTAGAGAAAAGATTCGTAGGAAGAGCGATTTGATCATTTAATGGTACTTGATTGGTTTAGAATTTAGATAGATCTGCAAATGGTTTATATTTATATATGAGAGATATTATTTATAATTTTTTTAAATTGTGTTACAAAATTTTTTGTTTTTAAATATTTTTTTTTGTCATCTAAATGTTCTGGTTTTATATATTACGAGAAATATTTATAATTATTTTTTTATGATATTGTATAGTTTTTTGTTTTTAAATTTTTTTTGTCATTTAAATGTTGTGGATGAGAACAGACAAGGGAAAATTGTGCAAGAGTACACAATTGAATTTAGGAATATGGTGGGCTAGAGAGCCTAGATGTACTCCTCAAGTATTTGAGGTGTCTACATATTCATTTGTGAAATTAAGTGATGCTCTTCAAACATGGGAACATTGAAGAGGTGGAAGCATAATAGTTTGAGAACATAGGCTATAAGAAATGACAACCAAGTGGTTCTAAACAAAAAGAATACCAAGAAGCTTCCAAGGAGGGGAAGAAGTTGGAAGGAAAGGACAAGATGTCTGCCATTGCACATCAACATAAGGATTTAAAAAACCACAACAACCATCACTATGTTAATGGCCACAAAGATAAATTTTGGAAACTACATCCATAGTTGGATCCAAATAAATGTAAGAAGGATGCTAAGAAGAAGAACATGTTAAGGTAAGGATTGAGGAAACTAGGTAGAGAGTAGCTTGAATTAGGATGAGAAGATTGTATACACCTTAATGCAAAAGGAGGTGGATATAAGTAGCATTCATCAGAAGGAAGAGAAGGAGATGAAAAACCTCTTCCATATTAAGATCTATTTCAAAATTTCCAAAGTAGATGCTCTATTTGATTCTTGCTCACCAACCAATTTCATGGTAAATGATCTAGTTAGCAACCTTGGGTTGGAGGTTCATGATCACGTAAGGCCATATCCCTTGGGATGGGTAAACAAAGATGCAGAGATTAGAGTCACTAAAAAATGTAATATCAAGTTTTTTATAAGTGTAGATTTTATTGATGAAGTGGAGTTGAATGTAGTAGTCTTGGATGTGTGTGGTGCAATGTTTGGAATCCTTTACATGTATCTAAGGTATTTAATTCTTATGTGGAGAGAAAACTAGTACTGCTTGATAGGAATTTTGTTATGATCCTTGCATCTTAATAATGATAATAAACCAATAATTACAATCCCGTTCGAGGGGAAAACCTCCTTATACAATAAATACAATGATTAAGACAATATTTTATGATCTTAGGGCTAGGCCTTCAATATAATATATATATATTATATATATATATATTATATATATTATTTATGGGAGACAAAGGATACAATTATAATAAAATGGGACCATGAGGGGTTCTAGTCTACATAATAATATAACAATAGAAATGTAATCACTTTATCTAGGGCTTAATAAGGGGTTTTTGGGCTAACATGGGGCTTATATACGGCTTAACATGCCCTCCCCTTCAAATAGGTGTTGTACTCAACACTTGACTATATGTGGGTGTTTCTTCATGAAACACTCATCTTCCCATGTCGCTTCTTCCACTGATAGGTTCTTCCATTTGATGAGGTACATAATAATTGCTTGATTTCTTAGTTGGTTAGTCCTTATTTCCAAAATTGTTTTTGTTTTAGTATTATTTTCTCTTCTTCATTAATATTTGGTAGAAGAGTTTGGATTGAGATCTTATCATCGATGACCTTTAAGCAAGGAACATGGAAGATTGGATGTACATGTGAAGATGGAGGTAGCTCCAATTTGTAGGCTATACTTCCAATCCTTAACAACACCTTATAGGGGCCATAATACCTTGGAGCTAATTTGTTGTCCTTTTCTTGCTGCTTGAGGTACATGTGTTTATATTGTTGTAGTCTCACAAATGTGCAATCCCCCACTTCAAATTCCCTTTCACTGTGATGTTGATCTACTTGTTTCATCCTATTTTGTGCCATAACCAAGTTGTCCTTGAATAGTTTGAGAACCTCTTGTTTGTGTTGGATGTGGTTCTCTACTGCTTGAGCCTTTATAGTGCCTTTCAAGCGTGATGTGATGTATGGAGGATGATATCTATAAAGTTCCATAAATGGTGACATTTTTTATGAAGTACGTGGAAGGATGTGGATCGTGGATATTAAGGGCCATTGTTCCCAATTATTGTAACCATTGGACCCCTAATAGAACATCAAAACCATCCATTTGGATTCCAATCATGGGACTAACCAATAAACATTCCCCCATATTTAGCTTAATCTTATTGCACTTCCCTAAATAATTTATGGTACCTCCATTTGCAATTATCACATGAAATTTTGGTGCTGGATATACAAAGAAATTAAGAAGTTTTTCCAGTTTGTAATTGATGAAGTTATGGATACTACCTAAATCAGTGAATATCGTTACCCTTTTCCTTTTGATATATCCTTCTATCTTGATGGTTTGTGGAGTATTGATGCCGACTAGTGTATAACAAGAGATTGTTGGAGTAGTTTCTTCTAGCTATATAGATCTTGTGAAGTTTACACTTCTTTATATTCTTCATCTTCAGAATCTATTTAGAGTATTTTCTTCTCATTGCATTTATGCTCTTTAATATACTTGCTGCCACAATTGAAACATAATCCCTTTGCTCTTCCCATTGACTCTTCTTTCATCCATTTGTTAAGGAGTCAACCTTGTTGGTTTAGAAAAGGGAGCATGATTTTCTCTATAGTTATTAGTGCCTAGTTTTTTAGTGGCCATATTTTTACTTTCAACTTTCTTTTCTAGACTGAAAGCATGCTCTAGAGATTTAGGTTCAAAGAGACACACTTGATATTGAATTTTATGATCCTTATGCTTTAACAATGATAAAAAACCAATAATTATAGTCTACTTCAATGGGGAAACCTCCTTATACAATAAATACAATGACCAAGACAATATTTGATGATCCTAAGACTAGGTCTCCTTAGTATATATATGGGACACAAATGATACAATTATAATAAAATGGGACCATGAGGAGTTCTAGCCTACATAACAATAGAACAATATAAATGTAATCACTCAATATCTAGGGATTAATATGGGTTTTTTGGGTTAACATGGGACTTATATAGGTCTTAACAAAGTATTACATCATCAACACACAAAAATGCAAGTCAATGATCTCTTTTGTAAGTGCTAACCAAGACAAAATGTTTATTAGCTTTGGTAAGGAGTATGTCTCACTTTTCTTAAGAGAGACTCACCCAAAGGAGGAATTAATAAGTGTAAAGGAATCTCTAAAGGGATCTAACATAATACAAACAATAATTTGATGGAGTTGTTATAAGTTTACATATAAGTGTTCCAGGAGCCCAAAGTGTTGCCATCTATGAGGGAAGTGGAGCATGGGATACAATTGTTCTCTGACTCTCCATTATCAAATATTGGATTAAATTGATAGTCTGTCCTTGAACCAGATGTAGTAAATAAATAGTTGTAGCAGTTGATGGAGCAGGGAGTAATTCAACCAAGCACTTCTCCTTATGGGTCACCAATCATCATAGTACCTAAGAAGGATGGTTAGTGAATGTTTATCAACAATAGAGCATTGAACAAAATAACATTCAAGAATTGTACACTCTGCCTAGGATTGTGGATTTATTAGATCAATTACAACATGCCAAGTACTTCACCAACCTGGATCTCAAATTGGGATACCGCTAGGTATGCATCAAGGAAGAAGACACTTGGAAGATCACCTTAAAGAGCAAGTAATTGTTGTAAGAATGGTTGGTCATGCCTTTTGGTTTATGCAATGCACTAGCTACATTATGTGATTGATGAATGATATATTACATCCCTCTTTATAATCATTTGTAATAGTACATTTGAATGAAAAATTAGTTTATAAATCTACTTATGAGGAGCACATCTCACATATCATGTAGGTTTTAGAGACTCTAAAAACATCAATTACTGGAAAACCTTAAGAAATGTAAGTTTTCTCAATAATCATTAGTGTATTTGGGGTACACCACTAGTGGATGGGAACTCAATATAGATCCTACAAAGATGGAGAACATCATGAAGCGCCCTGTTAGCGCTTGGAATTCACCTAGGCTGAGATAGACAAACTCTTAAGGCTACATCAAACCATTTCACCTCGTAGCTAGCCCTACGAGGTATGAGAAGGTTCTCTCGGGTCAGATTCGGTAGATCTTTCAATATGATAAGCTGACCAATTAGGAATAAAGATTTTAGGCTAGTAAATTGATAAGGGGGGTTTGATTTAAAGATTTTTGGGTTTTTGGTGGCAATTGG
>APFE031297427.1:0-10275 GCA_000404065.3 Pinus taeda
ATGTATGTATGTATGTATGTATGTATGTATGTATATATGTATGTATGTATGTATGTATGTATGTATGTATGTATGTATGTATGTATGTATGTATGCATGCATGTATGTATGTATGTATGTATGTATGTATGTATGTAGAACATAGAAATCGACAGCTGGAATTAACGCTTTTATTAACACAAAATAGTGAAATGAAGTAAATAAAATACAAGTATATATCTAGTTGTGATTAGTTACCAAGCTCCAACTTGGACTTCAGTGAGACTCCAACCTCCAGAGCACCAACTCTGTTTGCAATGGTTCTGCACTTAGGAGTACCAACCCCTAAGGATGTCAGTCCTGTTTGATTCTGAGGCTTCAACCTCTTGGGCTCCAACCCAAACCTGGTATAAACTGGTATGATGATGATCTTTGTTTTGTTGAGGTTCTCCTGCCTCTGCTACCTCTGCTACTTCTGTTTCCTCTACTACTTTTGTTGCTTCTCACTCTAGTTATTCACCACCACAACAACAACCACAGTTCTTTGTTTTTCCTGTTTTATTCATTCCCCGTGCCTCTATCCATTCGTTTCTTCTTACACCACCTCTTAGGCTTCCTCCTCGTCGTTGCGGCTTCCTCTACGTTGTGCGAGTTCACTAACTCTCTGGGGACATGTCGATTCATTTGACAGGTCCAAACAATCCACAGAGGACACACTTTCCCATTTACTGTAGCAGTGCTCCTTTTGGCAATGATTGCAGGCATACACATAGTTTTTTTCACTAGTTTAACGGAGATGTTGTGTCCCAATCGCAATCAAAATCACCATGATTCACCCCTTTTAACTGACGTTCAGCCTTTTGAACCATCAGAACAGCCATCGTAAGCCTTTCAGCCTAAAACACCCTGCGCAAGGCAAATATTTCATTATATAGAGAATATGAGAAAAAACAGTCAAAACAGAGAAAGGGCAGACTTCAGGAGACATTACACCCGCACCTATTCCTGTATCGTGTCCAGTCCATATTGCAATTGGAACTTTAGTGTGGCAGTTCTTCATAATATGCAATATGTGACAGATGTGATGACAGATTAGGTCATTTCGTAATGTGTGGCGGGTCCGCGTGGATATGCATTGTAGTTGGGAGTTGCCCCTAGTGGAGGTCCGATGTGATATCACTATCGGTGATCGTAATGGACCACTTGACATATTGTAATGCCTGCTTCCGAAGTGTCGATGCGATTATCGCTATCGGTGATCGTAAGTCGCACAGGGTCAAGGCTCGATGTTAACGTAGACCCCTCATAGCGATGCTATGTTGCTGAACCCGATACAACTCAACACTCTCATCTATAGAGTTCTAAGTCTGAAATCTGCCTCTAATAGTGTATTTGCCCTAGAGCCAAGTCTTCTACCTCCAATAGTGTTAAGCCTATGTATATGGGCTTTATGTTCGCCGATAGTGTTAAAGCATGCATACATGGGTTTTACGGGCTCGATAGCATAAATGTATATATATAAGGTTTTGCGCCTCCGATAGTGTAAAAACACATATGTATGATATATGCTCCTCTGCCTATATCTGCATGCATATAGTTCTTTTGTGGCCTGATAGCTCCCGATAATATACATGCACCCATTGCTCCTCTGATGACTTTGTCTGCTTCCTTATAGCTCTGCTTGTTCCTATGTTGCTTCGATGGATGTCTGTGTCCTTTGTTGCCTTTGTTTTCTCCTATATTTTGCAATATATGTCTAGTATATATATATGGCTCCTTGTAGCTCTTATAGCTCTATTTTGGCATATATGGTCCCTGAATGTTGTTTAAATGCATGCATAAATATATATATCTGAGTTCTACTCCTCTTGGCTTGTCTGCTCCTCTTGGCTCATTATATCTGAGTTTTGCTACTCTTGGCTCCGTCTGCTCCTCAAATATTGCCATATTGACATCAATGACAATCTGTGTCCAACAATGCATATCGCATGAGAGTGACTTTGAGTTAAATGGATTAAAACATCAGTGGGACCCAGGGGTAAGATTTCTAAGTGGCTAACATGTCTCCTGAGGGCATTGTTGCTGATGTGGATGGTTGTTTGATGTGTTCCATCGATTCCATTTCCTTAAGGTTACCAAGGAGATAGAATTCATTATAGTGACCTCTCTCATCGCATGTTTTCTACGGCTAGTTAGTTGCTTGGGTGGACCTAGGAGGAGGGGGTGTTACACCAATGGAGACTATTACATCCTCAACAACTCCCTCAAGAGCCACTATGGATCTATCTTTAAGTTGTAGCATTGTAGTGGCCTTTCTTAAGGCTCCTTGGAGGTTTGGTTTTAGCATGGTTTCTTTAGTCATCACATTGATGACAACCCCAAGATCAATCAGGGTATGAGGGACAATGATGCCATCAATGTGCACATCTACTACTAGACTTCCACGGTCTAAATATTTTGGACAAATCACTCTCCCCAACATCAAATCAGATAATTGACCAATAACATTGATGGTAGGGTGTCTCTTTTTCTCCTATCAAGGTGTTTGAAACATTTCTCTTTAATAAGCTTATTATAGATGGGAACATCCTTAATAGCTTGGAGGAGGGGTATTTTAACCCACCGATTCTTCAATTCTCTTAGAAGTTCAATCTCTTCTGGGGTGTGCTAGTTAGGATGGATCAATCTCTCAAGAAAAGGAGGTGGATTTACTTGAGCAGTACTCTCTTCCTTTTCATCTTCAAGTTCTTTAGTTGGAGATGGAGGTTGTTTATCTGGAAGCACTCTTATAGACCTGAGGTTGATTTCTTGAATCTCCATAGCATAGGTAGGGTAAGATGTCTCTCCATTGTAAATCTATTGTGCTTGCTTGTTATTCGGGTTCAGATTGGGTTGAGTAGGCATCTGAGGTTGCTTTAGTGGATTAGGATGAGTGAGTTGTGGTTCAGGTGGAGTTGGAGGCAGTAAACTAGGAGGTTGGTTGAGTTGATGCCTCCACCCTTGTGATGGGTTATTCCATTGAGGAGGTTGAGAAGCATACAGCTAAAATGGTTGATTGACAGGTTTGGGAGGATATTGAGGAGCATAAGGCCAAGAAGGAGGTGTGAACCATGATGGATGAGTGGAAGAGTACTAAGGTGGCAAGGGTGCATTCTGGTTGGGATAGTAATAAGAGTAAGATGCACCTTACATTCCCTCATGGTATGTCCGAGTTCCTTAAGGCCTCCTTTGATTTATAAAGCAGAGTTGCTAAGCCCCACCTTCTGTCCCTTGGTATACAAATTTTAAACCAGGAAAAGAAGGGCATTTATTTGTGGCATGGTTTTCCTCACAGACTGAGGAGACCTCTATGACATTTAATGGGCATTCATTTATGGGGTTCCTTCTAGTGCATTTAGGGCAGAAAATAGCTAGGGATCTCTCTGCTTCCTCTTGTCTCCTCTTGGTCTGCATGATATCCATTTGCAAAGAAAAAGTATGCAACATTTCACTTTGAAATTCCTCCAACATGTTCCCAATATCATTCTTGATGGATGTTGTGGAAGGAGAGGAACTTGCCAAGGCTTGGTTATCCCTACCCTTCCTCCTAGTGGCCCTAAAGTGATTTTTGAACATTTTTTTGATATCATCATAGGATAATTGATAGATGTCTTCCCTAGACAACATGTTGAGGGTTTCCGAATTTCCTCCTTGATCCCTCAGAGAACAACGAGCTTGAGTGATTCAAGATAAAGGGTGCATATGTCCCTCCTATAACTGAGTTGAAATCTCTCCTCATATTCCTCTAGGGATTCATCAAGTCCAAGACTCATTCTAAATATTTCTTCCTTGGTTTCTTTGGACCTACAGTAGTCCTTGTACTTTCTATTAAAGGCTTGTTACATTTGAGCCCAGGTAGTGATGTTATCCCCAGGAAGACCCATAAACCAGCACAAGGTTTCATCCCTAAGGGTAGATGGGAATAACTTTAGCTTATGGTCATTAGAGGCCCTACAGACAACAACAAATTCAAACATTAAAGTATCAAGATCCTCACAGGTTAATCCATGGAAGTTTCGAAGGGTAGTAGGGCTTATATTATTCATTTTATCCTCTCCATTAGTCTCTCTTATTGGAGAAACCTCATTGTTCCTTTTTTTGGCCATGGGTTGGGTAGGTGAAATGGGTTCTTCTTCTGCCCCAATAGGTTCTTCAAAGATCTCAGTTTTCTTACCTAAAGGGTTTTCTACCTCCCCTGCAGTCAGAGGGGGAAGTTGACAGTCACCGAAGAAGAGTGAAGGTTAAATGTTTGAGGGTGTGGGGGTGTTTGGTAAGAATTATGCTCACCCAACCATAGATAGGGTGAGGGAAGCTCAAGGTTGTGGTAGATAAGAAAGCATCTTGATTAGACACGTATTTACGTATATAATGAATGAATTGAAGACTTGCTTGTCCTGATCAACCCTCTCATTAACTTGAGTATTATATTCCTATGAGGCATGAAAGTAATTGTTTTCTTATTTTGTGTGATTTTTTCAAAACTGGATGCAAAACATAAAGTAATTCTTAAGAAAAAATAACATCTACCTAAACACCTCCCAGGCAATGACGCCAAAAAGTGGTGAGCCCAGGTATTACACCAAGAGTGTCATAACTCCTAAGGGATCTGAAAATATATTTATCAACCTGGGGTGTGTACAAACTTTGAGGTGAGAGTGTTATATACACAGTAGATGGGATTCTACTCATGCCACCCTCAATTAGGACATTTGATCAATAATGCTCCAAGACTATTATTTCTACTAAATTAGAAAGAAACAAACTAATGAGTGTGCAATTCAAAAACAAGCTCTAATGACAAAAAGGAAAATCCTTTTTAAACCTCAGCTTGTAGATGCTATTAACTTGTAAATGCTAATGGATCAATTCATGAAAAGACAAGTGCTACACTACTTGCAGAAAGGGAACTACATTATCTTGCAATCAACTATCTAGCTACCAAATCCAGTTGCAAACATGAAACTAACCTACCAAATCATAACTCAAGATTTCATGCATCATCTATCTAGCTCACAGTTGCATATAAATCAATGTTCTATTTGTGCTAAATTTGTGATAAATAAACTAATGGTATTCTATTTCGCAGTGAAGGAAAAGGATGGTTGCAATGGCTTAGGTGTTTCCCTTGATCATGGAGTCCTAGTTGGGGGTCAACTTACTTCTAAAATAAGTCAAAATTGCATCACGGGTCAATATAGATGGTGAAACAGGCTGCTACAGACATGCTACAGGAGGTTAGGTACAAGTGCCCTGTATTGCTACAGGAAGGCCTGTAATGCTATAAGAAGGTTGTCGATAAGGTTTAAGAGGTAGGAATGATGAGTTCAAGGGATGGCAAGGTGGATGGAGGTTGTGGTAAATGGATGAAAGGTGGCCAACACCCCTAGGCAAGCTCAAAACCTTAGGAAGGCATGTTTTGAACTAGGAGAGTTGCTCACGAAGACCTAAGGGAATGAGCTCAAGAATAGAATTTTGGGATTCAACAAAGAGAGTGAAGAAGTCCAGGAGAGAGATGGTTAAAGGACCCTTTCCTGTAGATCCAAGCAACCCTACAACGTCACATGCACATACTCTTTTATCATTGAAAAATTAAAATAACTAATAGAGGAAAAGATGAGTCGAATTTAAATACCAATTATTCTATGCCAAAAACTCCTATCTAGTCAATAAATCAACTCCTAAGCTACAATAAACAAATGAAAACCAAGATGAATAATACATACCTTCTTCCAAGAAATCATTAACATAGCATTTTGGGACTGTGATTATAGATTCTTCCATTCATGCTCCCATTTGAGAGATGAGATAGAGTTTGCAATCACAAGATTTTTTATGGGTTATGTTCTAATGAAATGCTAAAAAATAATAAGCATTCTACGCTAAAAAGAAATACCAATACATAAAAGGTACCTAAGCCACTGGGGTTGGGCCTAAACCCAAGAGCCTCGGCCCTCTAGAACTAACTCAGTGATTGATCAATAAGAAACTTGTCATTATCTTTGTAGCAATGTCAAATACATCACATAATGAGTCAAAAATAATAGTATCAAGTGCTTAACCTTGATAGTTTCCCAACTGAGAACAAAGTTCGAATCCTAATGATCTCTTTGGCATGTTTATTTATACAAGAGGGTAGCTACTAACAACTCCCTAGAAAATAGGAATGTTTGTCTCCCAAAACTCGAGAAGGGTGGATCTTGATCTTCTTTAACTACACTTGCTTGGCTACCAATGACCTCGAGCTGATGAGAGAGTGTGTGGTGATTTTGGCTAATTGAAGGAGTTAAGGAGGTGGACAACCTCCTATAATCTCTCCCTGTTGTCTATGCTAAGCTCCTGCATTGAAATTGTCTAAAAAATGCTCCATTTACTACATTTAAACCATATTAGGCCATATGACATAACAAAACATCTTTTACCCCTCTCATGAAGCATAATATAAGAACAATTGTAAATAAATGTGAGAAAGAGATAGTTTTAAAGCTGGAGGATGGAATTATGACCCTTATGATGTACTTATTGATGAGCCTCGTCACACTCAATTCCAACTGTCCAACAATATACCATTTTTACATTGATGGAAACACCTCATCACATCTCCAATTGATGGTCAATCCTCATGTTGCTTCCACACTTCTCCTTGCATGAACCACCAATGGCTTTCTCTCCTCTACATGGTCCATCACAACTTTCTCTCCCATAATTCCCTCCCCCTTTGACATCAATGGAAAAGGGATACAATCTTCTTCTTCTCCCTCATGTAATCATTGTCTCTCAATGACAAAGAGTCTGGTTGTCTATGTGCATTCTACTCTGTAGACTTCTCTTCAAGGGTTGATAGCTACTACTGCTATAAAAACTACACATACATGATATGCTCCCCTTAAACATATTATTCCTCCTCCTTGATAATCTTCCAGTTCTAGACACTTTATGGTTGTTGGTTGAGTACTCTCTCTACCAATGCATCTTCTGTACTAGTTAAAAAAGGAAACTGATACTAATTAACACTTCTCGTGGTATTATTGTTGCATGCATATACCAACCATTAAATATGCATTCCTCTTGTTATTCACTATTGTTGCTACTGCTAGCGTTGTGCTTACTCCTCCTAAGCATCTACATTAATCAACTCTGCTCCTCCTAAGATTATGTTCCTCCAAAAAGAGACTACTTCTTAACTGTCGCCAATTTCACCAAACGTTTGATACAAATTGGACAATGTAACAAGCAAGCTCTAATATCTCCTTCTCAAAGAAAATTCCCATTTTCACAAAAGGTTGCTTCATACTAACCTAGACCACCAATTTCTATAACAATACCAATTGAAGGCTAAGGGACATTCAAAGCATGTACCCATTGTGTTTTATGAACACAAGACCACTAAGTAGAATCAAATTCACAACTTAAATGAAATATGGGTATTTCACCCAAGATGCAAACTTTTCATTCCTAAACTTGGGTATTCCATGAGTTAGATGTCACTCATAGTGATTCCACTTCCCCTCTACCTACGGGTTCTGGTCCCACTATTATGCCAAAGTAGGAGGTTTCCCAATCCACCATTGCAATTACCCCTCCTGGTTTTGAGATGACGAATAGTTATGCCCCTATTCTCTACCTTTCATCATCTGTAGGATCGATCTATCAGGACACTACTGACGTTTCCTATTGTGATTTTGTAGAACCTTGTTCAATGAACACTTCAGTCTCAACATTGGTAGATGTCACATCTATTGGTCCCCTTTTTTATGATGCACATGTGAACCTTGTCTCTCATGAATATGCCTCAGGTAGCTCCTCTTCATCATCTGTTTTCTCTTCCTCCCATCTGGAAGCCATGATCACCCCTGATTATCCTTGGGATGATATGCAACATCACATATACTTCCTTCTGCAGCAAACCCATGATCAATATGTTGTGGAGTTCAAAGACTTCATCCATGGTGAGGTCAATTGGTTCAATAACCCCTTACTTTGAAACCAAGAATTCGAACCACATCCACCTTGTGGCTATTATGTTGCCTCGCAATGTTTGGGTAAGGGGGAATCTACTTTTGAGAGTCCAGGAGAAGCAATTCTCCCCAACCCTCCTTGTGCATTCGGTAGTGATAACTTTAGTACAATTATTCTTTCCCATTTAGAAGAATCTCTAGAGTCCCATATCACTCTAGATTGCCTTAGGGATGATCAACTTAATCATTCCTCCATCTTACATCAACAACCTAGTCCCTTAGACGTTGTTGTTGTTCAACCACCGTGTCGTTTCGGTGATCATAAGTTCATTATATCCAAAGCCACTCTTTCGATATAGTGACACCAAACCCAGAAATTTCGTCCATTTGACTCCTATATGCAGTGCCAAACGAGATTGGTAATCCACCATTTCCTTTCTCTAACTATATATATCAACTCTTTCCACAATAATATATCCATAACATAAACAAATGGTGGACCACATCATCAAAATGCGTTTGGAGTCCACTACTCTAAATACATCTGGTATTCCCATAGCATACTACATTTATCCATACAAAACTAGGGGGCACATATGCCCCTATATCTTCTCATGATCCTCCGCGGGATCTTGTGCTAGTAGGGTTGAATGCTTGTATCCATTATTTGAGCACTCAAAACACAATGGCACTTCACAAACTCATCCAGCTAGGGGGCATCATTCCCACCTAAGCAGTCCCCTCCACCATCACATGTTGGGGGGTAGTATCCCATGCTTGGAGGCATGATGGCCCCTGGCCACCTTCTCACTTAATTCACATAAGTCTCATCCTAGGCTCCAACGATATAGGTATGGTAGATTATCCTCTTATTCCTTGGATAGTTTGTCCTATCAGCCTCTCTGGTGAGCCATATATACATCACATATCATAGATGCTTGATACCATATTTTCAAACATTTTACTCTAATTGATGCCACATTTACCATCTAGCCCCATGTTTGACTTGGTGGGTGGGGATGATCCTAGACCTATTCTAGTATTTCATTCTTGTATTCCTTTCTTACCTTGATTCTTCACCAGGAACCACCCTTCCAAGAAGAATTAAGGCAATTTTTAGACAAGTAAGGCCACCTACCTAAAATTTTCAAATTCGGATTCTGACAGTCGGTTTGTCCACTACGATATCCTCCATATTTCGGGGAAAATGTTCTATCAAACAACCTGCTATAACTCATTGTACTTTTCAATCCCTAACTACTATGTTTCTAACCTATTTTCAATTACCCATTAGACATGATGACAGAATCAACATTATTATATCATGTCATCAGAACACCACTACTCCCTTTACTTACGAGTGGCACACCTTCTCCTCCTCTCCAAATTCTATAATAGTTCACTATGCAAATGAATTGGATTTGGGGCTGTTTTTGGGAAAACTAGTGTCTTTTCGATCTACTAGTCCCACTAAGATGGGTAGCTATCTTAGAAACAAACAATTCAAAGTGCTTCAAGATTTCTTTTATGTATGATAGATAAGAGAGAAGAAAAGAGGACCAACCTGTATCTTCGGCTTGGCTCCTTGCTTGTTTCCTCTCTCCCTTGATAGAGCTTGCCACTCTTCTCCTACTTGTCCCGCTTTAAAGAATACCTGTAGAGGCAAAGAAACAAAACACCATCAAAGCATCTCGATCTATGATATCATAAACAATGCAGAATCAGAAATACATTAACAATACAATTGCATCCACAAATAAAAATATTCACAAATACACGATTATATGGAGGAAAACTCAAAGAACTTTATTGATACGAGAAATAGAAGAGAGGATTACAACCCAGCTATCTAATCCAGCAGCATCCTCCCAGCATGAAAGCCCTCTTCACCTCATGAAAAGCAAGATCACCCAACAATACAATGTTTCTTCTGAAAGAGAAACCAACATCACTTCCTTACAAATTACAAAATTCCAGCCTCCAGGTCTCTCAGATGAGGGACCCATTTATAGATATTTGCAGAGGGGTGAGTCAGCTTCTGGGTTTTTGATTAGTGCCATTTCACTTATAGTTCTTGTAGGTTTTAACCCCGTACAGAAATTACCTGCATACGAATTCTAAATCACAGGAAAAATAAAAATACGAGAAAATAACACAGAAAACACATATACATAGAGATTTCCCACTGGATCTCAAAACCGAGACTACCAGCTTGATTTTTCATTATATTCCTTTCAATGTTACAATACATATTTATACATGCTGAAGCATCCAATACCATGGACCGAAAAACCATCACATC
>APFE031297450.1:0-10167 GCA_000404065.3 Pinus taeda
AATATTTTAAAATAGTTAAAAATAAAATATTATTTAATATATATATGAAATATAACAATAAAAATTATTAATAATAATTTTAACAATGTATTTCTTTTACTTCTCATTTGTTTATTTTATATTTTAATTTTGGAGATAAAATGTATCTACAATTTATACACAATGGGAAAAGTAATTTTCACAACTAATTTATTTATAAATATATTTTTATTTTTTAAAACTTAATTTAAGTGCTTTCATTCCACTATTTTTATATGGATTTATATTTTTATACATTTTTTTATTATTAATGAAAATTTAAATATTTTTAATTTTGGTTTTGAATATATTTTTTCTATTTAATTTTGATAAAAATTTAAATATTTTAATTTTTTTTCATTAATTTATATATATTTTTATAAAAATAGAAATTTAAATTTTTTTTTTAAGTAGCTTGTTGTGTGCCATTAAGTCAGTAAATAAGAAACATAGCAGGGTGAGTGTGTCTTTCCCAAGTTAACCATAAAAGTTGGGTGAATAAGGACACGCTAGTACATGTTTTGACATCGAAAAGGTAGACGATAGAAAATAATTGGCATGCCATTGCATTGTATCTTGACAACGAAGGTATTCGAAACGGACCGTTTGCGGCTTTGGGTTTGCTTGCTGTTACCTGTAGTAAATCTGTTAAAAAATGGTCAAACCCAGCGATGCCGTAGATCTTGATCCCGAACCGGGAGACATTTTGTCGGTTTGGGGGTTGGAGGTAACTGAACAAAACATTGAGAAATATATCAGGCCAGCTGGATGCTCTGGGAAAGCTAAATCAGGCTCAGAGGTGACCTGGAATCAAAGAAAATCGCTAGGTCTGCTGGAGGAGAGCTTAGGGCTGGCCTTTCTGAGCCGCCAAGGAGTTTCAACGATTTCTCCGCTACCGGAGATAAGAATCCAGTCGACAACATACAAGCAAGTGGAAGACCAACAAATTCACCAAGTAAGTACAGAGAAATCCCTCCCGCTTAATCATTTCTTCTCTGGGGGTCTTGAGGATATCGTTTATAGTTGTGGGTTGAGAAAATCAACGGGAAATAGGCCAGGTTGTGGGTTAAAGGCGGATTTTCGGTATGCAGAGGTAGATCAGCCGCTGGTTGTTGGAAAAAATCATTTTGGTTGGGACCCGAAAAACCCCAGGACACATTCTGGGAAGGCAGATTTAGGGGTTGGATGGGGTTCGACCCTCAGGAAGGATATCTTAGATAATGAAGGAGGAGCAGGCCTTACCAGGAAGGCAGGAGATTTGGGGGTATCAGAAGGCCTACTGGGAGGGTTTGGAAGAGGGGCATTAGCAGTAAGGGAAGAAAGAGGGAGCCGATACAACATCTCAGGGAAGAATTCAGGTTCACAACAGGAGGGTTTAGCAAATGGTGCAGCAGCTGCTCAGAACAAGGAGGAAGGGCCAGCCAAGAGGCAGACGAGGGAAAAGAGGAAAAATCAGAATATAATACATACGAAAAAAAACTCAACAAACCTACTCTTAGGTATGGACGTCCAGATAGATGAAGCCATCGAAGTGGCTGAGCTTACCCTGGTGGGAAGAGCAAGGGGGAAGAAACATTTAGCCCAGTTTATTCAAAATTGGGCCACACAGCAATGGCAATCGGCTCCTGATAAGGGATTCTAGGGAACATCCTTGGAAAAAGGATGGTTTATGGTAAAATTCGAAAAGAAAGAGGCGGTGGACTGGGTCCTAGGGAGGAACTAGGCTTTTGGCAGCCACCCAGTAATGTTCAAACGATGGAATCTTCTGTTCGATGCACAACGAGAGAAGGTGGAAGACATTCTTGTTTGGGTACGTGTGCCTGGGTTACCACCTTTCTTGTGGGTGGAATTGGTCTTCAAATCCATTGGGAACCAAATCGGCACATATTTGAAAACAAACATGTCTTTCATTCAGTTGAAGGACAAGGCGATGGTTCGGATACTGGTGAGACTGAACCCAAGGGAAGGGTTAGTGGAAGATATCAATATTCAATATAAAGAGTTCATCTATGTTCAACCTCTGGATTATGAACATGTGCCATTTCGATGCCACAGATGTCCTGTTTACAGACACTTGGCAAGAGACTGTCCTTTGGGATATCGGCGTAGGCGGAAGCAAAGGAAGACCGAGGAGGAATCGACGGAGGCGTAGAAGTTAAGGACTCCACTTTCAAAGAAGGATCAGGGGTTGGATCATATGGACGTTGATAGGCCATAAGAGAAAAAAGTAGAGGATGCAACTCAGCAGGAGACCCCCATACCGGATTCGCTCCCGGCACAGCCTCAAGAGCTAGAGAAGCGAGTCCAGGATACCACAGAAACACCTGCAGCTCCCAGCATTGAAGACTCAAAGGGTATGCGACTGGACTTAAGCATTCCCTCCCTTTCTCCATCTTTATCTATAAAAGATATTAGTTTAAATTCTTGTGCTCATGTTAGTACTTGTCCTATTTTTGGTTCTGATTATACTCATGTGGATAGCATCATACATCTATTCCCAAGTTAGATCTGAACTGTGAGGGGGTTCCGGGTGAGGAGGAGGGTGTGAGGAGAGGTCCTCTCCCGGGTTCAAATTATTATTACCTCTGTTCTCATGACAAAAAATTGACACCTTTGGAGACTGTTTGGGGTTTGGGTATGGACTTGTCCCTGAGTAATAAGAGGAAATCGAGAGGTAGAAAACTAATTTGCCAAAAGGTCAGATAAGAGCTAAGATAGATATTGTTGATGGGAAACAAATGTCAATTTCTGGGGTTCTTAGAGTAGCGAATCCCTGTGTGGAGGTTGAAAAATGATCTTTCTCTCCTAGAACTGTAGGGGTTTAGCCAGTAAACCTAAAAAATTGGCTCTCAAAGAAATTGTCCATCGGTACAATCCGGATGTCCTACTGTTGCAGGAAACTTTAGGTAGGGGTGAAGAAGTCACTAAAGTATTATCAACCCTTCTCCCAGGGTGGAATTTTTAGGCAATGGATTCCATAGGACACTCGAGAGGCATAGCCATGGGCATAAGGGAAGGAAAATTAAAATTGAGGAATCTTTGGGGGATGGAGCATGCAATGGGGATGGAAGTCCTATCCTCAGAGCTAGGTGTCCCCCTATTGATAGTCAATATTTATGGTCCGTGCCAAGGGAGAGCTGCATTCTGGAATTCTCTACTTTCCAAATCAGTGATGAGGAATCCAAACTTGGTGGTAGGTGGAGACCTTAATTTCTCTATTGGAACCGCTAAAACTTGGGGCTCATCAGCTAGAGAAGACTCTTTATCAGATTTTTTCCTCAATTTGCTTAGCTCTCACAATTTGATGGATATTAACCTGTTGAAAATAAGGCCCACAAGGAGGAATCGAAGAACAGGGGAGTCCAGAATTGCAAAAAGATTAGATTGGTTCCTCCTATGTGAAGAGATAGCATCAAGGATCCCTGCCTTCCTTCAATGGGTAGGAGAGGGAGGACACTCGGATCACCTTCCAATTCTTCTTGAGCTATCCAAGCATCCTAAAAAGGCAACAACCCCTTTTAAATTCAACTCCTTATGGCTGCAGGAGGACTATTTTAATAAGCTTTTTAGAGAAACTTGGAGACCTTCAAGAATAAATGATACTGAAGAAAAAGGCTTCCTGTTCATGGAAAACCTCAAGAGGCTTAAAAAAGCAACAGTGGAGTGGTCAAAGGCTAGGAAAATAAAACAGGATGAAGATCTAAATAAAATTGGTCTAGAACTCCAAGACTTGGAAAGTCCTGAATCAAATGGGTATGAAACTTAGGAGAAAAAGGATAGAATCTTGTTGTTGGAAAGACAATGAAGTAAAATCCTTCTAGCAAGAGAGGAGGAATGGAGGCTGAAAAGTAGAGCCATTTGGCTGAAGGCAGGAGATGAAAACACTAAATTTTTCCATAATTATGCTAGAGGAAGGAAGAACTCAAAGACTATTTGGAAACTAAAGGATGAAGAAGGCAGAGAAGCAAACTCTTTTGAAACTCTGCCTCATATGGGGAGAAGCCATTTCCAAAAGCTTTTCACAGGACAAGAGGAAGTCACACTGGCAGAGGTTATCAGGACAGCCCAATGCTTTCCCCGCTATGGGGATGAGGAAGAAGCGGTGGATTTGATGGGAGAAGTCACGAAGGAGGAAGTTGAGAGCATCATTAAATCTATGGCAAAGGGAAAAAGTCCGGGCCCAGATGGGTGGACAATTGAACTATTCCAACACTTCTTCAATCAAATTGGACATGAAGTGACGGAGGTGGTCGAAGAATCCAGGAGGAAAGGCGCTATATACCCCCCTTTTAACTCAACTTTCATAGCCCTAATTCCAAAAAAAAGAAGATTCAGGCTCTTTTGAAGACTTCAGGCCAATATCACTATGTAATTGCATTTATAAAATAATTGCTAAAGTGATAGCGGTAATAGGCTAGGTTTAGTGGCTTTACTCCTGTGAAATGCATGAGTAATCTGACATGGTATTGTACAACCTTGAGAATTTGCCTTCACATGTAAATTATTTCATTATGACCTTTATCAATGGAGAAAATTTGTCAAGGAGTTGTGCAAAAGGAAAAACTTTCTTAATGGTTTGTCTATAGTGACCTTTGATGAAGGGTTGATAGTTTTGCAGGCTCAAATCTAACTTCTTAAACCATTTTTCTCCATTATTAGGTATCCACATGGCTCCTGCTATGATCTCAGTTGAAATAGTGAATGTGACACCTGCAATAATAACCTTATCCCTCCTCAAATGAGTGGCAAACAGACTAGTCAATTTATCATGGTATTTGACCCTTTCAACCAACTCACAAACCGTAAACATTCTCCATTCTCAAAGCACTGCTTGGATAGTGGGGAAGACATCAACTCCTCAGTGTTTAGGGGTTCATACCTCAAGATTTGACCTCCTTTGTTATAGGTTTTATTCTCCTCCTCCATTTGACTATTTTGCAAGTGGAAACCTAGCTAGGAAAACAGGGGAAGATGTAATGGGATGGAGGATTTAGGGAAAGGGAAGATGGGTAGGAAAATTTCAAGAGGTGGGAAAGTGTGTTAGGGACCCCTAGGAAGTGGAATGACGGAAAATGAGTAGAGGGCATGGTCTAGGGAATTAAAACACAAACAACTAATGAAACAAAGAAAAATGCAGCGAAGGGAGCAAAATAGGTTTTGTAGCATGAAATCAAATGAAAAAAGGCTATGGAGAGATGAAGAGTGTTAAAATTACTTGCAATAGGATGATAAATACTTACATTTGCTGAAGAAACCTTTCAGAACCAGTATTAGGGCTTGAAACAAGAAAACGCAGCGAAATTACAATAAAACACAACGAAAATCAGAAAACGCAACAAAATGCAGGGAAAACACAGCAAAATGGTTCTGATGACCCTTGGGAGTGTTTTTGCCTCCGAAAATGTAGAGAAACTGTCTTGTGATGGATGAGAGCTTCTTTGGTAATGAACATAAGGGTGAGAGGTGGAATGAAGTGGTCTTTATAGGCTATACAACTCAATTTTATAATGGTAGGGTGGCCCACCATCATTTTCATTTTGCTTTTGATAAAACTATGTAACTTGGAACTTTTACATGCAGCTTTGAAACATAACTTATTACATCATTTTGAAGTGAATTACACTTAGAAACAAAACTTTTTGATCAAACCCTACCACTACTCCTTCATTTCCCGGTTTATTGAATGAAATGGCAGTTTTTGATGATTCTAACCCTAATGACCTAATGGTGACACTGAGCTAAATGAAAACCATGGTGACATGACTAATATGATGATGATGATTTTTTCAATGATGACACATCCAACTAAGTGATGGCAGTGGCCGGAACATGAAAATCTTGAAGGAGCAGTAGTAGACCTAGACACACTAGCCTGTGACCAAATTTTATTCTGAAAACCTAGTGACATGATAAAATTTCACTTGAGACCCCTAACAAAACTTGGTAAAAGCATATTTGATCATTGGTGACAGGAAAAGTTGACTAACACTAATATTAGCTCCAACTGGGGATGGCAGATCTTTGGAGGTGTTAAGAACACCGTAGACCAAGTAGCCTTATTCATTGGGCATGGAGTCAAAAACAAAAAGACCAAACTCAAAACTGAAAACTGGCCGACAAACTGAACTGGATTAACTCTAAAACTGACTACTGAAAGATATTACTGAAAAAAATGCTGATAATTGAGCGTTTTCATCACAACTACTCTAACTGATCTATACATCACCTAATCAAGTGAAATGGAACATCCAATGGTACCATGTAAGCATTTTGTCTGCTAGTTGAATTCTCTGCAAGTGCTTTCTCGTGAGCAAGAAGGGAAAACTATTGAAAGGCAACTCCCATGAAAACTTGTGAACATATTGAATCTTAATGAAATGGCAAAGCATGAGCCCACCAACTGACCTCAAGAATGTTGCAAGAGGATCTTCATAGGAATACATATTGATTTCCATCCCATCTAATACATTACTGCTCTACTCTAGGTAGTCTTTATACCTTGATTTTACAATTTTCCCAACATTTGTGCTTTCCTGAAATTTCAACTTAAAACATTCATGACAAGGCTACAAGATTTCCTATGACCTTTGTGATAAATGTGATGAGACTGCTGATGGACAAGACATTAAAACTGTATGCCAAACCAAATCATTATCAACCCTGTCTTCAAACTGATAGCGAGCCAACCAAAGGATGAGAATTTTGAACACAAAGATCATCCATATAATTGCCCACTGGATTTTTGCAAATATGAGAAAGTTGTTGTAACATGTTGTGGATCGGTTCCAATGAAACTACATGATCTTGTATAAACTCTTCATGTTCCACACTTTCGGCTGCGTTTTCAAATTGAATGTTGCTTGGTAACCGTGATTGTGGACTGAAATAAGGTTCTATATTACAAACAACATTCTCAACAACTTTAGGATAAGGTTTTCGACTACTCTCAACTTGCTTATTTACTTCCTTGGTAACCTTATAGTTTGCTCTTATTCTTTTGAATGAAGAGAAACACAAAGGTAAGGAATCTTGGTCAAGAATTTCATGATCTTCTCCATGCTCAACATCAAAACTGAAAGACCACTGATTTCTAATCTTAGGAAAGTTTTCTCTCGGTAATTGGAATGAAGTAAAACATAAAGGCAAAGACCCTTCACCTAATTTGAAATTTTTTGGATTCTCTTCATTGTTGTCATGATTGATATACATAGGCTGAGTGCTACATCTGAGCTGCTGTAATGAAGCTTCTTCCTCGCAAAAACATGTTATTGATTTCCTTGTAGAGTTAGCCTCTATTTTAACAACATAATCGTCATCGTATTGATCATACTTGGGTAACTCATCATTATAAGGAATGACATCAAACATACACATTAGATCAACAGATTGATCCTCCACGAGTTGATCTTTAGATCCATCTTCATGACTATCCATAAATGAGTACATAAAACAATCACTTTCTCATCTATGGTAACTGAGATTAGCAGCAGAATGGTTAAGGTCAACAACCTCTTCTTCTTCTGTAATAAGTGGGACATGGTGTTTTTGAACAAGAAGTTCATCTCTCATGGTGATCTTCTGCATCATTTCTTCCATTATTGTTACCAAAATGTCAAGCTTCACTTCTGAAGATGTTAGATGTTCCTTCTCTATGTTATCCCTCGCTTCTTCTTTCAACTTTGACCTTTTGACCAACAGATTAGCTTCTATAGCTATTTCACTATCCTGCATTTCTTTGAGTGTGGCAGTGTTTCTTTCTCTCAATTGAAATGCCATTTTTGGATCAAAGGCACTCGGGCAGTGTAAAAGAGCTAAACCGGAAGGCGGTTTTATATCAACATGCATTGAATGGTATACTTGATTGAATCTAGCTTAAAAGTGTTGCACTGTTTCTCCTGGTTGTCTTTCCAAATGATTATATTCTTCTAAAATCAGAAAAGTATTTCTCTTGATCACCCATTTATGAAAGAAGACTTTCACAAACTGATGGAAATCGAAAATGCTTGCAGCTGGTAAGTTCTTAAACCATTTCTTGGCTTCGCCTTGCAAAGATAAGCAAAAATCCTGATACTGACATCATCTTCTTCAACCTCAAAAGGTTTGAGAAAATTTTCAAAATTCTGAATGTGTTTTTCAGTAGTGATGTTACCATATTCTCCATCAAACCTTGGAAGATATTTGTAATAATTTTCATGGAAATCATGGAGTATAGGAGGTAAGATGAGGGGCTTGTATCTATCCGTAATTTTACAAGGTATAGGAGTATGTACAGAAGCTATAGGATTAATCTTGATCTCTTGAGGCTCATCAAGCTGAAGATGGTCGTCATAAGATTCAGAAGAAGGGTCTTGACCAAGATCAAAGGCATACAGAGAATTTGTATTCACGATCTTCAAAGAAAAGGAATCATATGCGAGTTTGGGATCTTTTCTCAAATACAGTATACTCTAGAAAACCTTCTTGACATTCTCAGGGAAAGAAAAGAAATAATTTACAATAAAGAACATGAAGTCTTGGATGAAAGTCCAATTTGAATACCTGATCTTCCCATATTGTCCTTACATGTTTCTATTGGTAAGGATCATCCTCCACTGGAGTCTTTGTATTAAATTTGAAATTGATTTGGAGTCACCATGAAAATTATAACATTTGGATTCTTCGACACTGGAGTCGCCAAGTGAAGGATGCATAACCTTTCTTGTGTCTGATCACTATTCACCATCAACAATTAGATATGATCCTCGTCATTCTTTCCCAGGGAAGATATATCACTCATCTCCCCAGAAACAACGCCAAAATGTTATCCTCCACAATGTCCCAGGCTGAGAGGAGATCGACGGAGGTAACCACATACCAAGCTTTCAGTTTGGTAGCTTGGTCTATGGTTACCTCCATCAATCTCCTCTCAGCCTGGGACATTATGGAGGATAACGATCTAGATATGACATGGATATATTGCGACAATAAAAACTAGGATCCGATTGGCAGATAATCCTATATATATATATATATATAGTTGGGACTGTGATACTCACAGTGCAGTTGTACGAGACAAACTTAGGCTTGTAGGTGGCACCTCCTTGAGAGGGAGGATGATTATGGTATCCTTTTGTGATTTATATGATTATTTATGCTCTAACATGATATTTTATTTGATCTCCTGTATAAATAGGAGACCATAATGATAGATTATTATTACTTAATACAAGTACGATGATATGAGTATGATGAGAGAAACGTTGATCGAGGACACCAAGCCAAGCTCTTCTTCCCTTGTCTAAGCTCCCACGGTATGGAATTGAGATAGAGGGCTCCTGGCATTGAGGGAACTCTGGACAATTGGGCATCACCCCTATTTATTACCTATAGGGTTGGAGTAATAGTTCACCCTATCTTGGTCGTTGCATAGTATACCCCAGTTGGCATCATACCCACAAGCTGGGCTTGTTGAGATTATCCCTATTCGTCTCACCAATAGTTGAGGAGGCTTGGAGGCGTGTGATCCTTACCTATTGTTAGTTTGGGTATCTCGTCCAAGCTATATTATGATGCAGATGTTCAACCAATTGACTGTTCAGGGTCATTGTTGGGAAGATCTGTAGGCAATAGGATGGGTTGAGTAGTAGCTCCCTTATATCTCCTATTACTCGATATGGGGCCGTAATAGTAGATTATCCATGAGATTCTAGGTTGAATAGTAGCTCCCGATGCGGTTCTAGGTTGAGATGTGCTCCCCAATGATATGCTCTCCAATGATGATGCAGGTCATAGATTTGATTCCCCACCAATATTTCTGTGTATTAGCCCGATGACATTTTTAGGTAGTTGCCTCATGACATATTTCTGGGTATTAACCCATTGACATATTTCCAGGTAGTAGCCCATTGACATATTTCTAGGTAGTAGCCCATTCACATATTTTCGGATAGTATCCCACTGACATATATTTTGGGTAGTAGCCCGCTGACAGAGATTCTGGGTAATAGCCTGCTGACAGAGATTCTGGGTAGTAGCTCGTTAACAGAGATTCTGGGTAGTAGCCCATTGGCAGAGGTTCCCAGTTGTATCCTGATGAATAGAGGGTGGTAGCTTAAGCTCCCCTCCAGTAACAAATTCTTCTTCTTGTAGATTTGAGAATATTCAACATAT
>APFE031297451.1:0-19417 GCA_000404065.3 Pinus taeda
ACTGGCACAAAGATAAATTAAATCAGGGAATTGCCTGACTATAGGCATTTTAAAAGTTGGCAGGGCAGACTCCCAAATTCCCAAGATATCTGTTCCCTCTCTGTGTTTGGCCCTGAACTCATTTAACAATTGAAGATGAGGGGTGAGTCCTTGTCTGGAGTGTTATGAGATCTGATAATCCAGGTCTGCTAATTCCTGCCAGTCTAGTTCCCTCTGAGGAGCATTCAGAGGAGTGACATTGAGGATTTCAGGGGTCTCCATGTTTTATATATATTGCCGCTCTGCAACAGTGAAATTCTGATGGGGACCGAGTTTGACAGGGTTGGTGAACTGTCGGAATGGCAATGCTGGGCCTTTTGGAAGGGTTTTGAGTAGAGGGAGGGCCTCCTTTATCAGTTTCAGGAGTTTATACAGGAGACCGCGATTGCGCGACTCGGGGTAGGTTTCTCAGCAGAAAACGCAATTCTCAGAGGTTTCCAGTGTTAAATTTTGGTTCTGAATGGTCAATTGAGCAGAGTGTAATTGGTTTGCTGGTGGAAATTTCAAATTCAACGGTTTTTAATGGCGATTTTTACAGCAAATTTATGAAAAACCAGTTCACAGGAGGACGAGGTCGAAATACTTGGTAACAGAGGTCTGTACTGAAGAATGCAGCTGGTTTAGCGCGTCGGGTGCGTCGAGAAAGATTGCAGGTTAGCTGGTGGCTTGGCGTCGTAAATTTGCATGCAGCGGGCTTACACAGTATTTTTCAGAAAATTACGCAAAAATGGAAAAATTCGCAAAAATATGGCTTTTAGCCCTTTTTGGCGCGCTTTGTGGATGATGTCAGCATGACGTCAGCATGGGGGCCCGGTTTGGGTGACGTCATCATGACATCATCATGGTGACGTGGCAGTCAGCGGTAGGTCCACGGGGGTGGTGATGTGGCGGCCGGGTGGACGAATCAGGAACAAGGCGGGATGAACTGGCGGCGACGTGCGCAGCACCGGGGCGCTCACATGGACTGGACAGGTGTCGCCATATCGGAAGGGGTCCTGTACGTTGGACGGACTGTCAGGCATCGCTCCGATGCAATAATATGATGACGCGTGCCCCTGTGCTGATGCTGGCCTGACGTAAGAGTCTGACAGATATCGGAAGGTATCTGTCAGACACGTAAGGCCTTCCGATATCCATAATAGCCGTGGATCTGGAGGCGGGCGATCGGACGGTCATCGGGTGCCTGACTTGCGCGGACGGTAGCAGCGGCTTTGGTTAACGGGCGGACGTCGGGATGGCCCGAAATCAATCTCCGCCGTAGATCTGGGCCGGGCGCGATCGGACGACAGTCGGATGGTCAACCTGCACGGAGAATATGTACGAGCAGGCGGGCAATAAACAAATATTTTCCTCTGCAGACGTGGACGGCGGGGCCCTCCGGGCGATAAATACTCCTTCGGTGGATTTTCAATGGTTTTTCTCGTTAAAGTATTGCTGCCCGCTAATCACAAAAATAAAAGCTTTTCAAAGGTTTTTTACAAAGTTTCGGGTGCTAATATTTCCAAAGGCGGAAACTTTGGACAAAAGGGGTTTTTAGACAGGTTTATAAAATATGAAAAATGTGAATGACCCCCGACCTTAGGAAAAAGCGGGGAGGGTGTTTTTGTAAGGTTTTCCGCCCCTTGGGGTAATTTTATGGGTTTTTCCATGTTTTTTCAAGGTTTTTCAAGGTTTTCAAGGTAAAATGGCACTTTGGGTAGGGAAACTGGTCTGAGGTGGAGCAGAAGACAAGTCATGGGTTCTTGACCTTGACCAGGTGTCAATTCAAGCCCCAGGGGTGGAATGCTATGGCTATAGTGCCAGGGAGGGGATATTTATGCATTGTGGGGTTTATACACCATGGTGTTTATAATAATAGGGATAGGGGGGTATAGGGAGCTAGAATAGTAGAGTTAGCTGTTAGCACGGAGAAACACATGAGTAGGAGCTAGATCAACCAAGTTTTCTTTGAAAAACAACTTCAAATAAGGAGTAGATCAAAATGAAAAGATTTTTGCACAAGAAATGTGGCTTCTTAAAGCCATAAGAATTCTTCAAATATGTAAATCTCTGTGCTTTGTGTATCTTGGGAAAGGGTGTTAGTTATGAGTAATATACATATGAAAACAGGGGAATTAGTCATGCATCAGTATGTTGCCTTTCTTGTAGATGCTTCAGCAAGCTTAGTCTTGGAAGAGACAACCTTTCTGCAACCCCAGCTACCTACCCAACTAGATTTCCTAGCATTTTTTGTTCCTTCTTGGAGGGTGCACTTGGACTTGCAAACCCTTTGAATGCCTTTTCTTTTCATTGGCTTTTGCTTGCATCTCCTATCTAACACAACCCTTATTTCTTCCAAGGCCCCAGATTAAACAGTTGGGAACCTTTGTTTCTCTACCTAGCTACTTGATCTGCCAAGATTAAACAGTTTGGACAGATATCATTCTCTATACTACAACATGGAAATTGAAAACATGGCATGATCCAGATTTAAACTGTTGGACCACCCATCAAAAATTGAATTCTTATCAAAACTGATATAGACACTGCCTTCTTAGGGAAATATGAGATCTTTGCATTTGCCAAAGCAGAGCATATTTGCACCTTTGATATCAATCATGAAATATGAAACCTATTGGTATAGGTATCCAACAGTTCCTCACTCTTCTAAGAAGCATAGATACATCCTCACGGCAACAGATTATTTTACTAAATGAGTAGAAGCAATTCCTCTCAAGACAGCTAATTCTGAAAACATCATTGAATTCATAGATCAATTTATAATCACTAGGTTTGGATTTCCGACGGCTTTGATGTTTGATAATGCCTCGTACTTTTCTGGGAATGCAATGACTGAGTTTGCACTTAAAAGAGGGTTCAAACTGAAATATTCGGCCAACTACTATCCACAAGGAAATGGATTAGCTGAGTCAACAAATAAAAACCTAATCAGGATTATTAAAAGAACATTTGACCAGAACCAAAATAATTGGCACAAAACTTTGGTAAATGCTTTATGGGCAGATAGGATAACGAAGAAAGCTTCAATCGGCACTTCTCCCTTTAACTTAGTTTATGGGAAGGAAGTGGTTCTTCCAACTCAATTAATAATCCCCTCCTTGTCTTTAGTATAATACATCGATGAAGTATATACTTCCTCCTTACAATTAAGACAAATGGAAATAATTAAATTAGAAGAACGACGAGAACAAGCTAAGAAAACCCATGCTCATCACCAAGCGCTAATAAAATCCTCTTTTCATTCAAGCATAATGACCAGAGAAAAATTCAGATGGGAGATCTAGTTTTGAAATGGGATAAGGCTCATGAAGAAGAGGGCAAACATACAAAATTTCAGAAAATGTGGCTTGGTCCTTTTCAGATTGTAGAAGTCATAGGCCCAACAACGTTTGTGTTGCAAGATTTAGCAGGTAGAAAGGATTCTTTGCCTATTAATGGACAGATCCTTAAAATATATTTTCCATAGAAGATTACTCTTCTATTTTTGTAGGATAGTTTTTGTTTTTCTTCTTTCTTATAAATAAAACCAGTTGTGGATGGTTACTACAGGGGTTCACGAAAAAAGACACCAATTCTCTATCAGATTTTGATTTTTTCTTGTACAAATAGTAAAATTTTTCAAAAAATATGATCTTTATTATTGACGGATAGAGTTAACTTTAGCCTAGATATGATACTAGTTTCAACTTCAAAAAATTTGATGGAAGCAACCTTTGGCAAAAAATTGTTTTATATTAGCACAATGAAAGGTATCAATAATAAAATAAATATTCTCTGTAAAACTGCTGTTTTCAAACTCTATTATTGTCGTCCAGAGCTTTCTTAAGGAAAAACAATGGTTTCCTCCCTGCTAAAGAAAATCGCAATATTCAGAGGAACAATCCGAGAAAACACTATATCTCAAAGAATAAGAGGTTCATCACAAGCTGGCTTATCATGATCACAGATATTATAACTTGCTGACTTTGCCAATACTGTCCACCAAAACAGGGCAATGGCTCAATATTGTTGCAATCAAAAGACAAGGGGTCTCATCACGAGCCAGATTGTTCAGCAAAAGTGTAAATCAAGTGAATGAATGTGTCATAATTTGGCCACCAAACCAAGACATTGTTCTTTAGAGAATAAAAAAGGAAAAAGTGTGAAAATGGCTTTTCTCTGAAAGGTTGTAAATAACCTTAAGCAGGATGAAAGATCATTGCTGGGTAACAGGTAACCCTATCGAGGCTATGGACGCCTGTTAGCAGCAGAGGCTCTACCTACGACAAATGAGCATATTTTAAAAAAGCCAGCGCACAGAGATGACATTATTTTATCTTTAAAAGACCAAGTAATGGCTGGTGTAAATACAAGGACTAAGCCTGAGGAAGAAAACGATTGGAATAGAAAAAGGTTGAAACAAAATATCATTGATATGATAATGCATAATGTACTCTATCTGTCCATAACAAAATTTAGACTTATGAAAATTTTTCTTCTTCGGAAGTTAAAATTCAATAGAAAAGCAGAGATAACTGGTTCTTCCCAGTGAATCGCCATTGTTGTGGCCACCAACAACCCCCCTCTTTGTTTGATATTAGCAATAACACCAAGAAAATGGGGAACCTTAATAAAAATCCAAAAAAGCATTTTATGAAAATTTTTGTATTCAACTCCTTAAAACTTTATCGCATCGCGAAAAGAGAATGAAATGTTTTCTTATGAGCATAATAAACTGTGAAGAAGAGATGCGAAATTCATCGCATCACATTCATTATGAAGCGCTCTTAAATGAAAAAACTTAAGAAATCTCCGACGGCCGATATGCGACGTCGCATATCGCAACATCGCGTAAGTAGCACACAATGTCTGAATGACTAAATGCGATCTACGATGCTGCGATCTGCGATGTTGCGACTTGCGAAAATTCGCAATCATGATTTTCTGCGATCACACATCTTGACGACGAGATCTGCGATGCTGCGATGTGAGTCGCAGAAATCACCCATCGCGAATTTTCCTCGGCGCAGTATTCAAGGAAATCTGTCCGTTAACCAAAATTGGGCGCGCGCCTTAAAAGAAATCAATGATTGTACGCCAAAGTATTTAGGAAGGACAGTTTTGTGTTTTTCAAAGAGTCAGTTCACTATGGATGTCATGATTATGCATTCATAAGAGCTTAAATCTTTCATGTCAATCTTTATTATCATTACTCTCTTCCTTTGCGTAAAATATAAGACAGGAAATAACATGAAGCAATGTGCAGGAAACATCTAAGGAAAAGGGGAAAGCGTCAATGCTCGGAGAACAGAGAAGAGATCCCTTCAGAAACGGATGCCGCATGCGACACAACCACAGATTCTAGAGTATCACTCAACAAATGTTGATGTCAATAGGCCACCTAAATCTCAGAGTCAAAGGCGCACAAAAACAACATGTTTACAAAAAACCCTGAAGCTTACGCACCAGAAAAGCTCGAAACAAAGAACAGAGGCAGTTTTCGATGCAGAAAATTATTCAGAGAGTAAAGTCCCTAACTTGTTCAGTCATTCGCAAGGCCAGAAACAAAAATAGCAAAAGCAGAATCAGTTTGAGAGAAATATGAGTCATTACCAAGTATACACGCAGTGAATACACCCAGCCAGAGGAAGATTCTCGATAATATCTTCTAGTTTACCAGAAAGTGGTGCCAACGCTTGTTATTTCTATTTTCATAGCTCAAATGAAAGCGGACGGTGACCAGCCGACTCTTCCCAGGCGAATGTTGCATGCTTGCAGCACTAAGGAGAAAATATAGAAATGGTTCACAATTAGATTCAATTTTTAGAAATAGTTTTGCTTTATCAGAAGGGCGGTCATTTAAAAAACTGTATCCTAAATTTATTTAATTAAGTTAATTAGATAGCAGTATTTAAACCCTTCTCAGGCATTTAGAGAAGGGTCCAGAAATTTGTCAAAAACTTGTCCTCGGAACATGCACTTCTGCCATTTCTGCTTATATTCTTAAAGTGATTTACAGTTTTCAGTTGTCTATATGTTATTGCATGAATGTATGAGTTACCATTTGGCACTTCTGTATGGTGGAGTCATTTATTTATGTCTGATATATGAATAACTTATTATGCAATATGTTGTTCACAACTGTTTTGCCTAACTTCTTATGAAAAGTGGTTTATCTTAATTGATTTCTATTCTTATAATAGATGAATGATCTTTATTACCAGTTATTGTTTGAAATCTCTTTAGATTGCATAATGGAAGATATACACCCCAGGTTAGCATATAGTAGATGTGTTATTTCTCCTTAGATTACAATAGCATAGAGTTAGTTTAAGAATCTGAATTAAATTAGCTTTAAGTACTCTTAGATCAGCTTCATCCAACTCTACAAACACACAACACACCTCGAATGAGAAAACTGGTCCCATCCCTCGGACCCACTATACCAAACGGATAAGGAGCTACCAACCAAGGTCCGGACCGGGTGGGTATCCCCCTTGTTGTCGACCCGATTTTTGGGGCTTCAACATGGGGAGCTTGATTTGGTTAATCAACTTTATTCTTTCCTTTTCCCTTCTTCTTACCTTTTTAAGTTTTGTCTGTTGCGATGGACTGGATGGCATTAACCTCAGAAGTTTTACCAGAATTAGAGGAAGCTTGAGAAGCATTTTCATTTGGAGCATTAGAGTTTTGTTTTGCAGGGTTCATAGAAGCTTTTCTAGAGGACGTGTTAATGGAGCTGATGATACCATCAACAGATGGCGTTGACAGAGCTTTGGAAGTTCTGGGTCGTGGGGTGTCTGGCAAATAATCATATAGCGTACAAGACTGGGAGTAAACCAAGTCAAGGTACTGAGCACACACAATGGCCTGCTCTTCAGTTACACATGCCCCCATAGCAATGTCTCGAGCTATCGAACTGACGAACGAGGTTGTAAACTAGTCGGTCAGAAGTTGGTTGGGGATTTAGAGCTTCATTAAATGACGACGGCTCCTCCATTTATGGATGTGATCAGAGATATGCATAGCCATGTCCTGTTTCGAGGATGTTAGGAGGTGTGTGCCCATTTCATATCGAATTGACAACTAAAAATGAGTTAAAAATACCATAGCAAGTGAGTTAAATTCCTGAAACGTTTCGTGAGCTAACTCAATATACTATTTTGCGACAGAGCCAGCGAGAGTCTGTTGGAATAGGCGGAGCCAGATTGAATCATCAAGCCATGAATTCGATGAAAACCATAGGTGATAGGTCATGATATGAGCTTGGGGATCTTCTCCAACCTTACCGTCGAATTTGGGACAATCACCGGGGATCTTAGTTGGAACCGGTGGCCAATACGGATTATGAAGAATGGGATCATTTGTCAGTTTGGACACATCCAGTAATTCCAATGTCGCCAAAAAGGGTAATTGAGGGTTGAAGGACATCTGAGGCTACGGGTAAGAAACAATGCCAAAGTTCCATCCAGTTCTCGGTTGCCCCCACTAATTTTGTCCGGATGGATTCGGCCCATAAGGGCTTTGTCTGTAGGGATTTTGTCCATAGGGGTTATAACTGTAACTAGATGGTTGACCCTGGATTTGACCCCCAACATTCCACTGATTACCAACCTGACCCACAAGAGCAACGTATGGTTGCTAAAAATTCTGATAAGGGTTAACCTATCACTGTTTATAATTTTGGTATGGGGAAATTTGAGTTTTCCCTTGGGGCTGCTGGAAACCATAAGGCAGCTGGGCTCCAACCTAAGCCCGGGGGCCAGGCTGCATTTGATAAGCAGGTTGGGTTTGGAACCCAACTTGAGTTTGAAGACTGGATTGGGTCTGGAGCCCAGACTGGGGCTGAAAACTGGGTGGAGCTTGAGAAGCAATGAGCGTTTGAGTGCCCGGTTGAGTAGGCCCAGATGGATGTCCTTGGGAGAACTGAGGTTGAGCCATCTGGCTAGAAGTTTGACCTAGTTGAGATTGAGGTTGACCCATTTGCCCAGAAGGTTGAGCTTGCTGGGTATTAGGTTGACCTTGCACAACCAAAGGTTGTCCTGACTGACCAGATGGTTGAGCAGGTTGACCAATTGGTTGGCCTTGTTGGATTTGAGGCTGACCAATTTGTCTAGAAGGTTGACTAGGCTGGGCAGAGGGTTGGCCTTGCTGGATGTGAGGCTGACCTACTTGTCCAGATTGGTGACCTTGCTGAGCACCAGGTTGGCCTTGTTGAATGTAAGGTTGTCCTGGGTTGCCAGAAGGTTGCCTGAAGTATGTGAAAGAGGAACCACTGAAGGCCACAGGTTGTCTCGGGAAGGGTTGTCCTTGTGGGCCAACAGGTTGCCCTAGATAAGGTTACCCATAATATGGTTGTTTGTGAGACAGCTGGCCATAAGACGACTGACCTTGATAGGGTGGACCTTGAAAATGTGAAGGTGGTACCCCAAGCAACAGATAACGGAATCGAAACCTCAACCACAGGTTGAGATGGCATGGGTCCGGGGTGATAAATATGGGCTCCTCAAGAATCATAATAATGAAACGGATTCTGTGGATCCAGATTCTGAAGTGCTTGTAATTATTGATCATATGCCCCCTGCTGGAATGGAACCAGAAGAAGGTGGGGCACTAAGGGTAGGATTAACAACTCCAGATGTGGATGCTGACAGACCACTATTTGGAGGACTAGATGAAGGTCTACAACAGTGGTCACGACTGAAGATGCAATGATGGCACTGACAACGGGGGCTGAAGAAGCCACACAAACTATTGGAATAGTCAGAATAGATGTGACAGTCACATTGTGAATCTAGGGCGTAAAAGGATCCAAAGTCGGAGTGACGGTACGAGACCACATTGAACTCGTAAGGGGATATCTAGAACCCATGATATTCACCAAAGCATTATAGCATAAAGGAAACATGATACCAAGAGGGGTGACATGGAAGGGTGAAGTTTTCATGGGCATAGGGATTTCACTACTTGCCATAAAGGTCTCTTCACCCGGGACGAGGTTCGTCTCGTCCATGTCGGAGGAAGACATCGGGACCGAAACACCAGAAGGAGTAACAGGAAAGTCTTCTTTGGAAGGCTCCCAAATGGGGTTCCAATGAATATCATAAGACTCATCTTTCGAAGCGTGAGAGTTAAGTGGTTGGATACTTGAAATGACTGGAAGAGTATCACTAACAACAGATACCTCAGAAGCAACAGAAGATGGAGATCCTTGGTCACTTGGAACAGGAGACGGGATCGGTGATTCCGCCAGGATGATTTAACTCAAAAACCATAGGGAAAAGTAAACGAGTAAGGAAAAAAACCCTATGCAAACTAAAATGCAAACAAGATCTAACAAGGTAAATGTGAACGTGGCCGAATAAATTTTAAGACACGGGAACAAAACTTGACCTTTCCATCTTTAGAGAGTCGAGAAAAGGACGAAACGATGACTCTAGTCGCCTTCGAATATTTAATGAGCCTGAAAGGACAAGTGCTTAGATGGACCCTTTATTTTAAGGAGTCTGAAAAAGAATGAAAGTGACTACTCTGGAGAACTAGGCAAAAGGTTTACCAAACAACTCATAAAACTGCATATACACCTTGGCGATCATATGAAAACCAATGAATTTCCATACGGTAGTCAATCTTCCCGAATGTTGTGTTTGGTGCATTACGGTTTGCAAGGTGGCACACACGACTTCCTAAGGATATAGAATGATAACCTAGTGGGGTCTCCCAACATATACTTGATGGTACTGGGAGCGCAAGTCCGTACTAGCAACTATTGAGTCATGGGAGGAGGAATCACCCAACCTTAAGTGAAAGCAATAGTGACTAGTTTTAACGACACCGGAGCACGTCTCTAGCCTAGACCTCTAAATAATTTGTGTTATGTTCCAGTGCGTTGTTAAGTTCATTTAGTTCATTTTAGAGTTGATCTTGAATTATGTTTCAATTTCCAGGCCTTACCGCATGTATATCAAAAACCTAGGATGTAGCTAGAATGAGTAAAGCATATTTCATTTCGATGAACACCTACTTACAGGAAGGTAGAGAGATAATTCCCAAACAAAGACAAAAACCAAGATCATCTAAGAGACACAATGCATAAACCCATCAATCTGATAGTGCATCGATACTACTAATGATAGATTTAAAGTTTTCCTTCCAATTTCTCAAAAATGAAAACTTGAAATGCAAATATACTTTCACTTTTGTATACTAAATGAATGCAATCTTTTGATTTTGATAGCTTTGAATTTTAAAGAAACAAACTAGCAAGCATGTACCGATTGATCCAAACAATTGTAATCTATGTCTGGTAGTGAAAAAATCGAATCAATATCGAAATTGGTTCAATAATTGACACTAAGCATCAACCAGCAAGAAATAAGCAATGAAAAAGCCTCCAATACATCAACAAGACAGTTGCGGATGAACCTTGGAAAGACAAGCAACCAAGCCAAATAATTCAAAAACTTGAAAAAACTAGGTCACAAAGCCAAAAATACAAGATTCACTCAATGAAACCAAAGAGAGAGCACCTTAACCATAAGCAATTAAAACAAACCTATGGGCAAGAGAAAGACAATAGGAGATTAACAAGACTGGTGAATTTAGGAGGTAGAATTGAAAAAACAACCCTAGAACACTAGCAACAAGGGATGATCAGTCACTAGCCGTAGTAATAGAGCGACATCATCACGAGAATACACGTCTCTTCCGCTATGGGCCGATTTTAGGAATCGTCACGACTGTACAACATGATTCAGTGACACACAAGATTATAAAACAGATAAAGGGCGACGTCGGCGCAACTATTAAGCTTTTTCCAACAACGAACTTAAAAACAATGGAAAATGAATGAAAACTCCCAAACAAAGTCTAGACTATCCTTATAGACAATAAAGGGATTTCCCAGATTAACCCAGGTAACCTCAAAGCCTGACTGTTTAACCCCAAAAATCGAGAGAGACTAAATCAAAACCAAACAAAATCAGACAAGAGAGAAACATACAAAGGACTCCCTAGCGGAGTCGCCAAGTTTTGAAGTAGGAATGTGTTCCTTCTGTGGACAGAGGCAACCCCTCTAGCCCTAGAGTGGGTCTAGTCACAACAAAGAAAAAACAACAATTGATTCTCTTAAATAGTCATTGTTGGAGGCCTACCTCAAACCGATGGTTGATGAAGTTCCGTTGCACTGCTCCAACTTCTGTTTCCTTCTCCTTAATGAGCAATCAACCTAAAACACGACAAGAAAAAAAAAAGCACGTAATCGAGAACAACAATGATCTATTTACTCATAAAGTCAAGAAATCATGAGCTATCAAGTAAATTACATACAAGACATAGGAAATCATCATTGATTATATTAATAATAAATCAAGAGCAAAGCTTACAACCAAGTCTTGACATCGCAAGCCTTTTCGGAGGGTCCAGCCAGTATGTTTCTTCAAGCATTCACTCTCAAGGATGGGTCTCCCAAAGAAACAACATCTCTCTCTCACTCACAAGATTTAATAAAAAGTTAAGGGCACTCCACAACCTCTTATAAACTATTAGCAATCCCACACTTGTCACACTCACACCAAAGCTATCTACCAAACTCAAAAGCACTAGCAGCACTATCCAACCAAAGGAACTAGCATATCATAACAATGGTGAGTGATTTTATAGCAGAAGGAGTCTCCACGAAATGAGGGAGAGGGAGCTTATACTCCAGGAAGGTAGCACAAAAGACAGAAATACCATTCAAGTGGGGGAAGGGCGACCCAAACTGACCCAACAACCCGATCTAGAGACATCTAGAAGGCTGATTGTTGGAACAAATTCACCCAATCTGGATCGTCACTAGTCGTAAACTAAGTGTCCGTGACGGAATCGCTAGGAGGCAATGCATGCAGATCCATCGTCGCGATATATAGCTAATAGCCTCGTGCCGGGTCTAGAAATCCAACCTTCGCGGGAAACAGATGTACACCTGCGATGGGGTCGCGGTAAGACCGTTTGTGATAGGGGACCGTCATGTATATTAAGGGTTTTTTCATGATGAGGCAGAAACTTAGGGAATGAGGGTCAACTTGTAGCATTAGAGAGCATATGCTTAATCTTCTTACATTGGTGGGAAGATATGAACATGTTTATTTGACACATGACACAATAGAGGGACTAACATGAGGACAGTGACAAATTACTCTGTAATAGAAAGTCTGCCCAATAAAGCTACATATAGACTAACTCCTCAGGAAAATGGTGAAGTTGCAAGGCAAGTACAGGAACTGATGGACAAGGGGCTGATTAGAGAGAGTCTGAGCCTGTGTGCTTTGCCAACAGTACTTAGTCCGAAGAAGGGAGGAGAATGGTGCATGTGCACAGATTCCAAAGCTATCAACAAGATAAAGATCAGGTATAGATTTCCTTTGCCCAGAATGGATGATTTAATGGACTATTTAAGTGGATCCAGATACTTTACTAAGATAGATTTGAAGAGCGGATATCATCAAATAAGGATTCGAGAAGGCGAAGAATGGAAAACTGGCTTCAAAACAAATAGTGGACTGTATGAGTGGTTAGTGATGCCTCTTGGGCTCATTAATGCACCTAGCACATTCATGAGACTAATGAACGAGGTCTTGAAGTAGTATGCAGGTAAATTTGTCATTGTTTACCTTGAAGATATTCTGATTTTTAGCAAAAGTAAAGAGGAGCATTTAGAACATCTTAAGTTGGTCCTGAGAACTCTACAGAAGGAGAAACTACTAATCAATTTGAAGAAGTGTAGTCTCATGAAGGAGGATCTGGTGTACTTGGGATTTTTAGTTTCTAAGGAGGGCTTGAATATGGATCAAGAGAAGCTACATGCAATCCGGAACTGGCCTACTCCTAGAAGCATATTTGAGGTAGGAAGCTTCCATGGACTTGCTAGTTTTTACAGAAAATTTATAAGAGGGTTTAGTCAAGTTTGTGCACCAATCCTTGAGACAATCAAGGAGGTCAATCAACCATTTCGATGGACATAAGTAGCAGACGGAAACTTTGATTTGCTGAAGAAGAAGATAACAGAAGAGCCAATCCTAGCATTGCCTAATTTTGAGAAAGTCTTTCAAGTAGAAACAGATGCAAGTGGAGTAGTAGTTGGTGTGGTACTGAGTCAAGAGCAAAGGCCTATAACATATTTCAGTGAGAAACTTAATGATGCAAAGAAGAAATATTCTTCTTATGACAAGGAGTTTTATGCTATTGTGTAGGAATTCAAAAAGTGGAGGCATTATTCACTGCCTAAAGAATTCATCTTATATTCAAACAATCACGCTTTATAGTTTATTAATAACCAGCCAAAGCTAAATAAGAAGCATGCCAAATGGGTAGAATTTATGCAAAGTTTCACTTTTGTAATAAAGCATAAGAGTGGTAAGTCTAATAAAGTAGCAGATGCATTGAATAGGGTAAATTTTCTTTTGCAAGAGTTTAAAGTGGGTGTTGTAGGTTTCGAGGAAATGATAGAAATGTATAAGGATGATGAGGATTTCAAAGACATCTACACAACAGTTTAGAATCCAGTGAGCCATAACAGAAGTCAGTAGATGGAATACCTCATTCAAGGAGGCCTATTATTTAAAAGCAACAAGTTATGTATTTCCAAATGTTCCATGAGGGAGAGAATCATCAAGGAGACGCACAGTGGAGGGTTATCTGGTCATTTTGGACAAGATAAAACCTTCACTCAGGTGAATGCTTTTTATTATTGGCCGAAAACGTAAAATGATATTAAAAAGATTGTTGAGAAATGTAGGGTATGTTAGTATGGCAAAGGAAGGAGTCAGAATACAGGACTGTATCAGCCATTGCCCATACCAGATTGACCATGGGATGTAGTTAACATGGACTTTGTTCTGGGATTGCCTAAAACTAAGAGAGGAAATGATTCCATTTATGTTTTAGTAGATAGGTTTTCTAAAATGGCACATTTTATTGCTTGTAGGAAAACTAGTGCTGCAACCCACATAGCTAATTTATTCTTTTAAGAGATTGTAAGATTACATGGTTTACCTATAAGCATTGTATTTGACCATGATACCAAGTTCGCAGGGCATTTCTGGAGGATACTTTGGAAGAAACTTGGAAGTAACCTTAGTTTTAGTTCAGCATACCATCCTCAGACATATGGACAAACTAAAGTAGTGAATAGGAGCTTGGGGAATATACTAAGGAGTTTAGTATATCAGAATCCCAAACAGTGGGATTTGGCATTAGCTCAAGCTGAATTCGCTTACAATGATACACCACATTGAAGCACTGGAATGAGTCCATTTCAGATTGTATTTGGAATGCATCCAAGAGGCGTATGAGCTTAGAGATTTGGGAAAACAGGAAGCCAGGAGTGAAAGTGTTGAAGGTTTTTCCGAAAAGATGCAGAGATTATAGGAAGAAATCAAAGGTAAATTGCAGGAGAACAACAACAAATACAAGCAAAGAGCAGATTTGAAAAGAAGAGAAAAGGAGTTCCAAGTAGGAGATTTAGTCATGGCATATTTGAGGAAAGAGAGATTTCCTACTAAAACTTATAACAAGCTGAAAATGAAAAAGATAAGACCTTGTAAAATTAAAAGGAAATTTTCAGCCAATGCATATGAGATTGAGTTACCAGAAGGGATTGGCATATCCCCATTTTTAATGCTGCAGACTTATATCCATTCAGAGAGGCAGAAACAAAGTTGCAGAAGGAAGAGACAGGCGACGAAGTTCAAACCGTGAACTGGGAGGAACATGTACCAAAAGTAGTCAATAAAGAAGTTGAAGCCATCTTGGATCAAAGAGTATCCAGGAAAACCAGAGGGTAGACCTATTTCTAGTGTCTAGTCAAGTGGAAGGAGCAGCCAGTGGAAGATTCCAGTTGGTTAACGGTAGCTGAACTACAGAAATATGGAGTAAGTCCTGACAACTTGAAGAACAAGTCTTTTCTTCCCCGGGATTCTGATGCAGAAGCATCAGGATTAGCCAGCAATGTGAAAACTTGTTCACATGTTGTGGCTAAACAGCTTGAAATTTCATTGACTGTTGGGTCAAAACCAGTTTTTACTGAGAGGGTTGGATCTCTCAAATGAATTGTTATAATTCAATATTGTAATAAGTTGAGACTATCTTATTTTAGATTTAGAGATAGAGTTGTTTGCATAGGTGTGAGGGAGAGCTAAGAAATAGAGGATTTGCTGTTATATCTCTTGAGAATAGAAGATTGCTGTTATATATTGTTAGAGGAATTATTTGAGGACAAAAGAGGAAAAGTGTAATAAGTGAGAGATTAGAGAGGATTGCTGAGTGGAGCAAGGGTATAGAGTGTGTGGATTGTATTCTTTTGGAGACAGAGGTCTTTATTGTAATATCAGGTAAAGGCCGAGACTTTGTTCTTTATTTTATTGTGAATAAAACAATATTGTGCATTATCATTTGAGTAGCCTGTGGAGGCTTTGAATGTTGAATTCCTTTCTCTATGTTTAAACATTTTGATGCTGGTCCTGTGTTTTCATAGTTCATAGTGGAAATCCTTGCGTTTAAGGAAAATTTGGTGTAGTTTGGGTTCGCAAGCGGAAATCCCATTTACACAGGAAATCACGCTAAAACACTTAGCAGATTCGAAAGGGTGGACTTGAAAGTTTATGTAATTAGTTGTTGAACATTATCAGGTCTGGTGGTTCATATGTATATCGCATCGCTTAAATCATTGGTATGTGGCAAGTCCTGTCCTTGACCCTTGGCGATATGCGATCGATGACATATCGCATCAGCTTTTCGGAGCAGAGGTGATATATATTCTTAATCACCATTACAAATCACCGATAGTGATAGCGATATCGCATCAGGAGTGTGGGATGGCGCTGATAGTGGAGCCTTGTGCCTGTTGACTACTAATACTACGATTGGATCTTGATCGTCCGATCATTTAGATCCAGATCTGCAGTGATAATTCATATATTTGTTTAAAAAGGCAGAAAATCATTCTTTAAGCCTTTTACAAAGGTGTTGGGTCCCGAAAATAATTAAAGCACCGATTTAATAGTTGAAGGGCCTTTTGGATCCCAAAAGGGGTGTGATGTAGGAAAGTGTTCCCTCTGCGGATAGAGGCAACCCCTCTAGTCCTAGAGTGGGTCTAGTTACAAACAAGGACAGATCAACAATATATTTCCTTAAACAGTTAAAGTCGGAGGTGTACCTCAACCGGTGGTCGATGGAGTTCCATTGCGCTGCTCCAGCTTTCGCTTCCTTCTCCTCAATGAGTGATCAACTTGAAACAAAGCAAAGGAAATACAACAAAGCACGTAACCGGAAACAACAATGAAATATTTACCAACAAAGTCAAGAAGTCATGAGATATCAAGTACATTACATACAAGACATAGGAAAACATCATTGATTGCATTAATAATGAATTAAGAGTAAGCTTACAACCAAAGTCTTGATGTTACAAGCCTTCTCAGAGGAATCCAGCTAGCATGTTCTTCAAGCATTCACTCTTCGAGGATGGATCTCCCAACATACAAAGGTCTCTCTCTCACTCACAAGTTTTGTATGAAATCAAGGGCACTTCACAACCTTCCCCAAGCTCTCAACACTCTCACACTTATCACACTCACACCAGCGATCTATCAAAAGCACTAACAACACTGCTCAATCCAAGAATTTACCAACTACCAACTAGCTGATCACATCAAAAGTGAGTGTTTAAATAGGATAAAGAGTCTCCATCAAAGGTGGAAGAGAGAGCTTATCACCAAGGAAGGTAGCACAATTGACGGAACTGCCATGCCAGGGAAGGAAGGGTGACACAACCTATGCCAACAACCAGATTTGGAGTCATCCAGAAGGCCGACTGTTGGAACAAATTCACCCAATATGGATCATCGCGGGTACATCACAGAGCTTCAGCACTGACATCGCTATTGAGCAATGCAGCTAGTCAGATCATCGCTGAAGAGAATAAGGAACCTCGCACTGGAGTATGAAATCGGCCCATCGCGGGAATCAGATGTACTTCAACACTGGCAATGTGGCTGGACTATTTAGGAGCGTCTTTCAGCGCGTTTATTAAGCCCATTGTCACGATGAGGCAGATAACTTAGGAAAAGTGGGTCAATTGGCATGATCAGAGAGCATTTGTTCAACATGAGCATGTTTTACTTGGACACATGACACAGTAGATGGACTGGGAGTGAAAGTAGTGATAAATTACTATGTAACAGATGCCCCCTAAATTATGAAGCCCGAGAGAGTGGGAGGGGTGAAATGCTTTACAAAACTGACTGAGCTAGAACACCATCCAGAAGAACTTGTAGGCGCAAGTACAACTGATATCTCGGGATAGTGTACTATATGTATTCTAGGCATGGACGTAGCCATCCAAAAGAAATTTGAACTAGGTCTGTGGTATGGATGCAACCATTCAGCTAATGAGACCATGATAATGATAAAGGTATGGTCATAGCCATCCATAAAGACTCAGGTATGGTCGCAGCCATCCATCAATGAGTCATGTAATCACGAACCAATCCACGTAGCCCAAACATGTGTGATCTAAGTTCGGGGTCCTGAACCCAACCAGTTATAGTACAAATTCTAACATGTGAATAGAGGTGCTGAAGTCGAGCATGGTAGAAAATCGCTTGATTACCAGTCAAAGATGTAAACTATTAACAAGTGTGAGAGAAACCACCAATAATGCTAATGGTTCTCAAGGTACTGTCTAGTACAATCCGCGAAGCGTGAAGAATGAACTGAAGTCGAACACTCATGGAATCACCCAATTGGTGACCAATGATTTAAGTTGATCGTCAGGCGCGAAGAACTTGCCATTGAGTCATGCAAGCTCCAAGGTACCAAAGGGATCTCTGGATCAATCTCTTGGATAATGAGCTGATGTCGACAGGAGACGACCTGTCACAGGGGGGCCATAATGTTCCCCCCATCAATGACACAAGACAAGGAACAAGCGGTAGATGGTGAAACAGAGTATCAGAGAAAAGGGCAAGGATGTAAACTGCAGAAGGATTATACTCTTGAACATATCGGTGATCAGAGGTTTAACGGAAACAACATGGATCAGATGGAATGAGGCTAAATGAAAACCCAAACCCCACGGAAGGCCAAATGACGATGTATGGATGTCCCAACTCGACAAGAAGTAGAAGTGTCGATGTTCAAGAGTGACTAGCTGCCATAGACAATCAATGATGATTTCCAAATTTTCCCCCACCATTGCTGGCGAGTACCCCAATTATTTTTGAAAACAAGCTTGAAGGGGATAGCATATGCTTGTGATATAAGTTCGACCTTCGGTCGAATCCAACCTAGTAATAGTTTAATGAGCCCTAGGGAGGAGAAGCTCGAGTCTTGTCATGGTGATGAGTCCAATGTCATCAGGGTTTGATGAGTCTGACATAGGAAAAACTCAAAGTCTTTTTCATGTTTAGGGAGTTTGAAAAAGACACAGAAAAGAAAATTCCAGGGGGTCCTTTTTCGTAAAGTTGTGTCTCTCGAGCCTGAAAAAGTATAAAACATACTCTAAAGAATCGCTTGACCATTATGATCAAGGAGTATTTTTCGTGATTAGTGATCTCGACCCAAAAAAGTAGAAAAGCGATCGAAACCACGTCTTTCCTTAACCAATAATGAGCCTGGCATGACAAAAGTCTGGCAATATTTTCTCGTTTACACAGTCGGAAAAGAGCTTAAAGTAGTCTTCCTCTCATTTTGTTTAATGAGTCGAAAGGAACAACTCGACTATCTTTTAGTTTTTTTGAGTCGGAAAAGAGCGTTAAAGACGACTTTACAGACCAAGTGCTCATGTAACTCCACCACCTGTAGTTCTGCACAAAAACACGTCAAACGTAAAATCGATTCGACATAAATAATGTGGAAACATGATTAAAAAAAACCAAAATCCCAACCAGCCATGCAAAAAAATGGTAAAAACTCACATTATAAAGTGTAATTTTTTAAACATTTCGAAAAATTACTATAAAAGGGGGGTAAGCCAATTCATTTTTACCATTTGCACTGTACAATTCACTGTTGGAGATTTTGGAGTGCCAACCAATGCTATCTTTGCGAGCTGATTGTGGCCTCGGTGGTTGACGGTTCACTGTGAAACTTTGACCAAGTAAGTAGTCATTCTCCTGCACTTCATTACATTGGTATTTTTATGCATTTGAGCGTTGGAGATGCAAGTTTGGGTGAATTTTTGAATTGACATCTGCCGCTCGGTCATCGCGGGTATACCTGTTACGCTGAATTTTGTCACCCTGACTATTTGCAGTATGTGGCCTCATCAATAGCCACATTGTCCTCTTTGTCAAGCCCCATACCTCTGCTCTTCATGTCAAAACCTCAAAGAGAGAGAAAGTCACTTAAAAACATGTTT
>APFE031297454.1:0-29468 GCA_000404065.3 Pinus taeda
ATTGAGGACAACACTTTTTTGAAGGAGAGGGGCATGTTAGGTCCCTATAATACTAGTGATTACCACATTACTATTGTAGTTGTATCCCTTATTAATATTGTTGTGCCCCTATTGTCCCTATATTTTTATTACTGTGCCCCATAGAATCCCTCTATTGTTATTTTTGTGGCTTTATTGTTAGGTTGGCTGGGTTATATTGTGACTCCTTAGACTCCTATATATAGAAAGGAGGTTTTGTCATTTGAATCATCCAAGAATTGTTCATTTGTGTAATGTAAAGGAGGTTGCCCCCTCGAAAAGGCTGAATTATAAGGCGTTGATCTCTATTTTCTATCTATTTGTGAGTCGGTTTCATAACAACTTACCCGTTGAAGATTCCACATGGGAGGACAAGAATTTTATACAGAAGCATCAAGAACGACTCAAGCATTGAGGACAACACTTTTTGAAGGAGAGGGGCATGTTAGGTCCCTATACTACTAGTGTGACCCCTTATTGTTATTAGTACAACCCCTTTATTATATTGTTGTGCCCATGTAGTCTCCATATTGTTATTATTGTTCCCCATAGAAGTCCACTATTGTTATTATTGTGCCCTTACATTATTATTGTTATGTCGGCTCTGATTATATTATGACCCCTTAGACTCCTATATATAGAAAGGAGGTCTTGTCATTTGTATCATGCAAGAATTGTTCATTTGTGTAATGTAAAGGAGGTTGCCCCGTTGAAGAGTCTTATTTTGAATGTGTTTATCTATCTTTTCTATATTTTTGTGAGTTGGTATCATAACACTCACTTCTTTGTACTTGCTTCCATTTCCCATTGAGAGAAAAAAAGAAGAGCAACCTCACCTTCTAGTTGGGTTTTCTCCCAAAAGGGTTTCCCATTTATATCTTGTGTTAATGTTTGGTTTTTGAGTTCTATTTGTTGTTATCTCTTTTCTTCATAATTATAATTTGCATGAATGCACAATAAATAGTAATTAACAAAGCTATAAATCTAAGCAGAAATAAGCCTTCGTAGTTTAGATTTTGGATTTTAAGCTTCATTTTATCATATCTATTATGGGAATATCCACAGTAGTTTATGGATCATATTGGTATCAGAGTAGGTTTCTTTAGGTATATTATGGGGAGTTGTAGGGAACCCAAATCGGCTAAAAGTTGAAATTCAGAAAACCCCAGCGATGGTCAAGGAATCTGTTAATAACCCTCAAGTTCCTGCAGAGGAGAGATTTGTGTGGTTGGAAGCACAATTTTTAGATATAAACTATAATGTGAACCTCCGCATGGAGGCCTTAATCAATAACCTTGGGCTATTCCACGGTTATCCAAAGAAGATGGAGGTTCTAACGTAGAGGTCAAATCAGAGGGAAAATCGACAATTCAAGAATAACTTGAGAGGGAATCTAAGAAACAACCCAAAAAGGATCAACCTGACTCGAGTGTCATGAACCATTAATGGCCCTTATTCAAAATGGAAGTGAAGTTTGACATCAAACCGCATCAAGATGAGTCATCACTCTAAAATTAAATCACTGGCTGTGGCAATTAATAGTTTATTTTGGCGTTCATCATGTAGAGGAAGAACATAATATTTTTCTTGCTCAGCCAAAATTAGAGGGACATGCCCTAACCTAATGGGAAACCCACACAAAGACCTTAATTTTAGAGAGAGATCCTCCAATGATTAAGTGGGAGGATTTCAAAAGCCTCATAAAGTCACAATTTTACCCAAATCGAGTATCTAGAGGACCAGTGGATCTAGTTGCATTACTTCAAGCAAATGTAGTGGCAGAGCGTACAAGAGTACACCATAGAGTTTAGAAAGATGGCCATAATGTTAGGTATCTCCAAAAAGAACGAAGATGTACTCCTCAAGTATCTTTGGGGATCTACACATCCATTTGAAAAATTAAGTGATGTTTTTCAAAACTATATTGGTGGATGAGGCTTCTGCACAGGCAAAGTACCTAGAGAACATAGGCTAGAAGAAAGGGAAATCAAGTGGGTAGAAGCAGAAGGAGCACCAGGATGCTTCTAATGAGAGGAAGGAAAAAATGGAAAGGGGTAAAAGCTAAAAATACAGAAGCCACATCACACCTATACAAAGATCCCAGCAACCAATGCAACCACTATAACAATGACAATCATATAGAGGAGAAGTGTTGGAAGTTGCATCCAAAGCTTAACCCAAAGAATGGGAAGTAATATAAAAATAAGAAGAAACTAATGGCCACTAATTTGAGCAACTAGGTTGAGAGTAGCTCAGACATGTATGAGAAGATCGCTTATACATCAGTGCAAAAGGAGGTGAATCTATGTAGCCTCCAGCAACATGAAGATAACAAAAAGACCAGACTCTTCCATATAAAGATACAGGTCAAGAAGGAAAAGGTTGAAGCTTTATTTGAATTAGGATCATAGGCAAATCTCATTGCAATAGATCCGGTCAACAAATTGGGATTTGAAGTTTGTGATCATCCAAGCTCATATCTGTTGGGATGGGTAAATAATATTGTGGAAATAAAGGTAACCAAATAGTGCAAAATTAGGTTCGCTCTCAGTGTTGATTTATTGATGAAGTAGAACTAGATGTAGTTCCCCTTGATGTATTTGGAGTGTTGTTTGGAACTACCTAAATGTGCATGCGAGATGCAATCATCATGTGGAGAGCCAACCAACATTGCCTCATAAAGGATGAAAAATCATTCACCATCAATGCGCAAAAGGGCAAGTCCAAAATTTCACTGGTAAGTGCCAACAAACACAAGATATTGATCAGTTATAGCAAGAAGCATGTTTATTTTTTTAAGAGAGAATCACTCTATAGAAGAGTAACTGAGAGAAAATTAATCCCTAGAGGGATGTACTAAAAAGAAAAAATAACAATTGGAAGAGTTGCTACATGCATATAGGAAAGTGTTCCAGGTGCTTAAAGGACCACTACCTAAGAGGGAAGTGGAGCACAAGATCTAGCTATTTCCAAACTCATCATTGCCAAACATTGGTTTATACAAGTAGTCCATTATAGAAACAAGTGAGGTGAAGAAGTAGTTTCAGCAACAATTGTGTCATTCGACCGAGTACCCCACCATGTGGGTCTCCCATTAGTATTGTTCCAAAGAAGGATGGGACTTGGTGGATGTGTATCAATTACAAGGCTTTCAACAAAATTATGCTCAAAAAACATGAACACCTTACCCAAGATAGATGATTTGTTGGATCAGCTGCAGCAAGAAAAATGTTGCACCAAGATAAACTTAAAGTCTAGATATCACAATGTTCGAGTCAGAAAAGATGATATCTGGAAGATCGCCTTCAAAACTAGGCAAGGTTTGTATGAGTGGTTAATCACGTCGTTTGGATTATGCAAATCACTAGCTACATTTATGAGGTTCATGAATGATATATTGTGCCATTTTATAGATTCATTTGTTATTACGATATACTGGTATACAATGCTACCTAAGAGGATCACATTTCACATTTGACGCATGTGCTAGAGACATTAAAGGAGCACTAGCTGCTAGAAAATATCAAGTTTCAGTTTTCACAACATCCTTTGATGTATCTAGGGTATGTCATAAGTGGAGGAGAGATGAAGATAGGACCTACCAAGATGGAGGCCACCATGAAGTGGTTGGTGCCTACTAGTGTTTTTGAAGTTGGAAGTTTCATTGGGGCAGAATAGTAATTGAGGAAATTCATAGCCTCATTTTCAGTAGTAACAGCACCACCTTACACCATAACAATGAGTGGCAAGAGTTTCCAGCGGGGAAAGGGTCAATAGAGGGCCTTTAAGGAGTTAAAAAAGAAGATCAGTCAAGCACCAGTTTTAGCATTACTGACATTGTAGCAGCCCTTTGAAGTGGACATATATGTGAGTGGGTATGTTATGGGAGTGGTTTTGATGCATGGAGGATGGGTTGCATGCTACCATTCCAAGTATTTCATGGGGTAGTTCTTGACCACCCTACCTACGATAAGGAGCTTTATGCCTTGGTGCAAGCTATGAAGAAGTGGAAACACTACCTAAGAGAAAGGAAACAATAATTCACACATATCACAAGCCGCTACAATACCTATAGACCTAGAGTAAGCTACAACAGACCAGGCATTACAAGTGGATGGGTTTTCTACAATAGTTTCATTTAGTGATCAAGTACAAGAAGGGCAGCAAAACCAAGTTAGCTCACATGATTTCAAGGCCACACACATCAAAGATCACAAGTTTTGGAACTTTGATGCACATGGATCCATTCACCCGTGATTTACACAAAGAGGCATATTCATAGGATGAGAACTTCAATGATGTGTTTCAGTAGTTGTAGAGCTACAGTCTGTGCACGATGATGATAGCACAGTTGACTACCATCTCTAGGACAAGTTACTCTACATATTCGATAAGTTATGTGTTCCTAAAGGTAAGTAACTAAAGTTGATTAAAGAGGCTCACAACTCTAATGTTGAAGAGCACTTCGGTATAGAGAAGACAATGGCCAACTTGTAGAGGCATGTGTAGTGGCCCAAAATGCAAGAACATGTAGCTAGGTTCATGCGAGGATGCATGCTTTGTTGTACCAGCAAAGCCTAGTAACAAGAAACAGGGTCTATATAATCCCTTTCTTGTACTCACTCGTCCTTAGGAAAGTATTTCCATGGATTTTGTGGGAAGTTTACCAACTAGGGAGGGACATAACTCCATGTTCATGGTAGTTGAAAGGTTCAGCAAAATGTGTGTCTGCTTAGAAGATGCTAGGATCATCGCTAGAGAATACCAATATCAGAAGAGGAAAATTAGAGACGCTCTTGTGATAGTGAAGCATCCTCATAATATAAATAGGGATGGTGGCATTGAGATCAATAGCAATTGGTTTCCTCTAATCAGACAAATTACTTCTTCTGACTCATCTCAGGTAAAACATTAGGTATGAATCTCTATACCTAAATTGAATTCACTTATAATAATATTAAAATTAATACTAACACATAATATGAGAAATATAATATAATATGAGATAAGATATTATTGATATTATTATTTTTCCCAAGGATAAAATCGAACTTTCTATTAAGGCAATAAAAAGTTAAATTTGTAGATGCAATTAAGCATTTTATGTATTGTATGTCCACAAAAAAGTGTATAGTTAAACCATCGATGGGTTGATCCCAGCAAAAAACTACTTAAACCCAAATGCCAAAAAGGAACCATGTCTAGATCTCGAGCCTCCCCATTAAAGAGGAAAACAACCCATACATACACATATTTTTTACAAAGAAACCATAAAGAGTATACCAGAATCCATCACAAAAACGTATGAAGTCTAATACGACAATAACATCAAAAGACAAATGATAAAGCTAATAATAAAAAAAAATTCTGACAGACCATTCAAATAAAAAATTATATGGTTTTTGATCTGGCACACAGATCCGGACCTCTTCTACTTTAGTTATGTGCCAGTTTCTCAAATACTGTTGTAGACCCTCCTTAGAAAGGAGGTCTACTTCTGTATTTCACTCCCTGTAAATGTGGCAAACAATTATGAGTTCAAAAATCTATTTTAAATGTTGAATTTCTTCTAATAATGGAATCAAAATATAATTTTGAAATCTATGTACTCCGTTAAACCATTTTATAACATTCAAAGAGTCCCAAAAGATTTGAACCGATCCCATCCTCATATGAATAAGCTAACATAGTAATAATTCCAAGGATTGAAATTATGCATAGTTGTTTGATCCTAAGCTAAGGCCCACCAAAGCTTTCAATATTTATGGTTGTTAACATGGATAACTAGCCTCAAACCACATTTTTTCTGAGAGTCCGATGCTCCATCAAAGTATGCCCAAGGTAAGTCAGCCCTGATCTGTTCTTCTCTAATGATTCTAGGTGTCTTCTTTGGAGTTGGAAAAAGGGGTTAGAGAAAACATAGAGGCACATTCAACAACAAACAAGATATGCGAAGGGGTGATATCTTGGAAGATGCCCTCGTTCTGAGACAACCAAATGCCCCATGAGATGATCAAAGGGAGATTTTTGTGGTTTTCATCTGAAGCATAATTCCACCATATTTTCCAGGTGTCCCATATATCTGCCCTATTCCATATTTGAGATATCCCCAATAGTCTTAGAGATCTTCCCAAATCTTATTGTTGAATGGACAACTTAAGAAGAGGTGGTGGACAGACTCCTTTGAGCTTTTGCATAGATCACACCAGTCGGGTCCCTATTTGTTGCACTTTTGGAGGTTATCCCAGGTAGGAATTTTGTTTTTTAGGATACACCAAAATAAGAGTCTTGATTTCACCAAGCTTTTTAATTTCCATAACATTTGGCACCATCATTCCTGTACCCCCCATGCCCTTTGGTCCATAAGGTAGTTGTAACCACACTTTGGAGAATATTTTTTTGTAGTAGCATGTACCCATTTGAGCACATCGAGTCGGTCCCTTAAATGAACATGTGTGCATTGTAGTTCTCTAATGTAATTATGTCATTCCTCTTCCCAAGGGGGCTCGAGTTGCAAGTCCTCCGCCGATTTCCATCCCTGATGCCAAATAGTAGAAAACGCCCCCCTTGCAATCTGATTGAGAAAATGAATCCCTTGGGAATGCATACAAAACATAACCTCCCTTGAAAGAGCAAAACCTTCATTGCACCCCAACCACAGGTCGATACCTATTCTAAGGCTCTCCCCATTTCCAGTGTCCCAAGCCAGACCATCTTCTATTATGCTGAAAGAGTCTAATGGCGCCTTCCATACTGCAGAGGCATTGAGGGGATTTTTATCAGGTCTACGCATCTATTCATCAATCAGAATAGGGTATATATATTTCCTTTTGACAATTGTCATCCACAAATTCTCCATTGATAATAACCTCCACCCCAATTTTGCAACTAGTGAGGATGCAAAAAATGAGAGATATTTTATGCCCTAGCCTCCCCATGCCTTTGGCATAGCAACTTTGTCCCAAGCTACCCATGGCAGTATTGTATCCTCCTTTGTTCCAACCCAAAGGAAACAGCTACATACTTTCCTAATCCGTGTATGTATGCCTTTTGGGACCTATGTCAGAGCAATCCAATAGGCAAGAATGACAAGAAGGACCGACTTAATACGAACCAGTCTCCCAGCTCTTGATAGCCACTTATAACTCCAATGTTTAATGTGATTTTTAATTTTTTCCAAAAGCCAACACCATTCTTGTTTACTGTCAGTGTTCGGCTTAAGGTGAAAACCCAAATACTTGAAGTTGTCCTTCAAAGCATTTGCTTCAAATGGGAGGACTGAGGTAATCTTGTTTATTTCATTTCCTCAGAATCCATCATGAATTAGTGATGATTTCTATGTATTTATGCACATCCCAGTTGCTACTAAAAACAGATTGAGAGAGGATCTTAGATGTTGAATGTCACTTCTACTTCCATCACTAAATAATAGTATATCGTCCACAAACAACAAGTGAGTGATATACAAATTGGTAGCTACTTCTATACCTTTTATCTCACCTCTTCTTTTCGCAACCAGAATCAATTGACTAAGGCCTTCTATCGCCGATAAAAAAAGGAGAGGAGACAGTGTTCATCCCTGTCTGAGTCCTCTTTGGCTGTGGGAAAAGGGGGACGCAGCACCATTTATCAGAACAACAAAACTAACATTTGATATACATCCCATTACCCAATTAATGAAACTAATACTAAAACCAAGATGTGTCAACAACATGCGAATGTAGAGTCGGTTGATTATGCCATATGCCTTAGATCAATTTTAACTATCAATCTTTTTTTCCTACTCTGTACTATGCAATGTCTCCTGAGTGACCCCGATAGCTTCACAAATCTTTCTACCATCAAGAAACCAAAATTGTTCCTTTGAGATATTCCTTGAAAGGATTGGTTTCAAGAATACAACAAGAACTTTGGCTATAATTTTATAAATGCAGTTACATAGATAAATGGGCCTCAACTCCTCAAAGGATGAAGGGTCATCAACTTTAGGAATTAAGGCCAGGAATGTAGAATTTAAAGGTTCATATATCGAGCCTTTATCCTAAGATTCTTCCACCACCCCAGTAAGTTCTTCTCCAATTAGCTTAAAGAAGTGTTGGAAGAATTCCACTATCCATCCATCAGGCCCTGGACTCTTATCTCTCTACACAGCTTTTAAAACCCCTTCTCCTTCCCCTTTTGACATAAGAGCCATAAGCATCTCATTTTCCTCCTCCTCCACGTATCGAGGGAAGAGTTGGGCCACTCGAATCACCTCTGCAATTGAAACCGTTTCAAGAGCTTTGAATAAATATTTGAAGTGATCCCTTCCCATGGTGGAAAGGTCTTCAAAGGATTTTTCTCTGCCCCCATCCGCCCTTTTTAATCCCCAGATTGTTTTTGTATTTTTCCTTCCTTTTGCATAATTTTGGAAATTTTTCGAATTTTCATCCTCAGCTGTGAGCCAAATTGTTATGCTTTTGAGTCTCCATTGTTCTTCCATATCATTTAGTATCTTCCTTCTTTCTATCTCTAGCTGTGTGATCCCTTCCCGCTTCTCTTTTGTCTCGTATCCATCCATTTTCAGGCTCTCCATTGAATTCAGTTCCTCCCCTATCCTATTTAATTCATCTTCATCCCTTAACTTTTTGGCTTTTTCCCACTCTATCATTTCCTTCTTCATTCTTTTTAGATTCTCCATAAACGACTGGGCTAAGGAGAACCCCAGATCACTAACCAATGGCCTCCAAGTATCTTTTACTAAGTTATTGTATGAGGTCTCTTTGATCCAAGCTAGGTTAAACTTGAAAGGTGACCCTAGCTTTTGGTTGGGCCCTTTCATTTCCAGCAAAATAGGCAGATGGTCTGAATCTCCTCCAGATCCTACCAAATGTCTGAAGAAGGGGATTTTAGTGGCCATTTCCTCTTTTAGAAGAAAATGGTCCAATCTCTTCACTACCCTAGCATCCCCCAATCGCTTGTTCTTCCAAGTAGGTCTATACTTCAATAGATTTATGTCTATAAGCTTACTGGATCGAATTTTGTTCCAAAAGAGGTCTGTCAATGGGTTGGCTTGGGCTACTGGACCCCAGGTCTTAGACAATCCCAAAGAAAAATTTAAATCCCCCCCCCACAACCAAATTAGGGTTTTTCATAAAGGATTTGGAAAAAATATTATTCTAGAATAGAACCCTATCCTGACATGGCCCATAGATATTTATGAGTAACAATTCTACGCAGAGTTCATGTGAATAGACCTCAGCCCCCAACACCAGATCTGATCCCCAAGAATTTGGTAACTTCACACCGCTATCTTTGACTCCTAGAACCAATCCCCCAAATCTTCCTTTTGCTTCAAATGTCATAAACGACCAACCCAGCATAATTTTATTAAGGGCAAGTTTGACATCCTCACCAGCTCCAAGAGTTTCTTGAAGCATAATAACATCAGGGCAATAATTAAGAAACAGAGTTTTTAATGCTAGTTTTTTGTTGGTGCTAGCAAACCCACGACAATTGAAGGACAACACACTCATTTGGCAACCGTGGACGAGGCCTGTGCTACTCTAAGTGCCCCTTTCAAGGATAATTGTTTCCCATCAGCAATGTCAATTTTAGCTCTTAGTTGGGCCTTTGATAGCTTAGACTTTCTGCCTCGAGTCTTCCAAGGAAAAGAGGGAGCCTGTTTGTTTCCCATACCGCCAATAGCTCCCAGAGAGATATCCTTCTTTCCCGGGGACGGAGGTTATAGTGGGATTTCTCAACAGTGTCCACAGGGAAGGAATACGACATTGGGCCTTTAGACAGGGAGTGGTGAAGATTAAGAGCCGGAATAGATGTTATAATATTGTCAAGGGCAGCAAGCATAGATCCAATAAGTGATTCCACCAAAGGGTCAAGACTGAAAGGACCAGGCCTCGAGAACAAATTGAGCAAAGATTGAAGAGATTTATTTATTGAGAGGAGGAGAGGAAAAGTACCCATCGGGTGAGGCATCGGGTTGATTGCTCCCATCTCCACCTATTCTTCCTGAATTATCTCCTAGGGTGATCCTACTCCTACACAACCTCACTCTCTAGCTACATACTTTGGTCATCCTGAATTTCCCTCAGCACTTGCTCACCCTCCTAATGATTCCCCAAATCCTCTGCCAGTACCATTTCCTCCTCTTCAGCCTGAGGTCAATCCTGAACCCCTGAGTCGCCTCTATGTCTTCTTCTCCTTCTGAACCCCAAAGGACATCCCGCACTAAGTGTCCATATTTGTAGCACTTGTAGTTTCTCATAATCAATGAGTTGTGAATAAGAGTAATCTTGTAGTTGGAGATGAATTTTCTTTGCCAAACCCTCCCTTGGATCCAACCTTACCAATATGCGAGCCAGACTCCTATTCCTTGTTTCCACAAAAGACATACATGCCTCCAGGAAAGATCCCAGTGTGTTACCTATCGCTCTGAAGACATCCTATGTCCAAAGGTGTGAAGGTAGGGCTAGTAGACGAACCCATACTGGAATATCTGCTACATTCTCTCTCTGAGTGTCGAAAAGAGGATTGGCGCTCTCCCAAAACACTAGTTTCGCTTCATTACCATTCTAATAACTCTCTTTTTCTTAACTTAATCATAAACTAGCCCCTAGCCAATATGGTCACGTCGAGCTGATGATCTCGAGCCTTACTCCATGCTTTAGTTATCCATTCTTAAATGTAGTTTGTTGAGTATTTTTTCCCTTTTACTCTTCCTACCAGTGTTAACTCTAAGGCTTCCATGGCCGTCAATCTGGATGTCAACTCCCAGGACCAAATTCGGGCATTTCCGCCTTCCTCTTTATTATTTTCCCTTTCTTCCTCTTCACCCCAATGTTCAGATCCCTCCCTGCTTCCCCTTGACAACGATTTCTCCTCCCACTCATTGATCCCTTCCTCAGAGAGCAACACTGACTACGCCTCTGCCACCCGTTCCCAACTGGTAATACCCCAGAAACTAAGAGTTGCCCCGCCTCTCCTAGGCCTGAAGATTGGATATGCTCCCCCGCCTCCTCGATACCGAAACACTAAAAACCTTCATCTTCGAGTACTAGTGGTCCAGGTGAGGGAATTCCCACCCTATTTTTCCCCCTAAACTCAACTAAAACTTATGTTATCCCTTCTGAGTGTGCCCGTAAACCCTAGAGCGAGACCTTTCCTGTCAACTCTTCGGGCTTGAAGTTTTCACAAATCTTAAACTCCTCACTGGCCTTTTGACTCAACGGACTCTTGCATGCAATAGATTTGTTTAGTCTTTTCCCCCTACTAGCTTCATTTAGTCCCAGATCCGAGACCAGACATGATTTTAAACCCGCATTTCCCTGAATGTCGTTGCTAATGACAATGTCCTCCAAACCACCCGAGAACAGACCAGATAGAGGGAAATACATAGGGTTTTTTGTACTTACCCAATTCTCTGCCGACTCTTCTGCGTTGTGACCCGCTGAAATTGTCGATGTCATCTAAATCTCTAGGAATGCATTGTCAGACCCCCAACCCCCTGCCTTTGAAGCACAGGGAAATCCTTTGCTTCCAAAAACCCTAAACCGCCTTCCGGGCTCTAGTCGACCATCGTGCCTCTCAATTTCCTGGTTAGAGATCTACCTGGACGAATCACCTTTGCTAAGTTTTGTTGAGCAAGCTCCAAACCCCAAACCGAAAGAATATCCTCTAGTCTGGGCTTTAGGTCGACCCAGACCCAGGAGTTGACCATTCCTATTACCTTTGTCTGAAGGGTGAAACCACAACCGTAAATCCTCTTGTTGTTAGCCTCCTGATCCAATCGCGTGCAAGTGAGGGAGAGCACTAGTAAAGAAAACAGAAAATGTTGTAAACCCTTCATTTGAAACTGTCCATCATTTTTACGTCGTTTATATTTTTAATTAAATTATTATATTATTTAAAAACTTATTTTATGTTTATATTAAAATTATATTTTTTTTACAAAGAAATTTCAATTCGCAATCATTGTGTCATGAAATATGATGTGAATAAAAAAAATCCAAGATTCAATTCTCCATGGATCAAATTATATATAAATATATATATATATAATATATATATATATATATATATATATATACATACATATATGTCATTTTATACTTATATTAAAATTTGGTTTTTCATTAATTGATTTAATTAATTTAAAAAATTAAAAAACAATAATTCAATTCATTTCATAATTGGTTAGAAAAAACAATATAAATTATTTATTTCTAAACAAATTTCCTACCTACAAAATATCTAACTTAACCTAGATTTAATGCATAATTAAAAACCCCATATATAATTGGGGTAAAAATTACATCATTAATGCAATGTCATCCTCTCGAACTTAATCATTTTCAATAAATACCTAAACACAAATTACATCATAAATGCAATGCCATCCTCTCGAACTTAATAATTTTCAATAAATACCTAAATACTAAATTATAAACGAAGTACTCAACTGCACAATAAAAGTCTCTTGTAAAGATTACATCATAAATGCAAAACCAAACTCATTTTTAATAATTAACACACACTAAAGTCTTCTAAATAAACTTCAACTACATAATATTCATAATTAAAATCCCCTTGTAGAATAGCCTGACAAAAAAATAAATCGTGAATGCAAAGCGAGTGACAGAGAAGGTTTTGTAAGCACATTAATGATTTAGAGGCTCCCATCAACAAACCCCAGAAATTAAATAAACTTGCATGCAATCTATAAAAGTTAAACAAACTTGTCTAAAGAAAACAATGTAAACAAAAATGTTTTCCCCTATAGATTCACATGCCCTTATAAGAGAGGAAGGTTTATACCATCGAAAAAGCTGAAGTTTGAACTAGATTCACAAATTGTGATAGTTGTAGACAAATAGGACCAAGGCAGTACCTATGGTCTTCATATTAAAATAGGTACTCATCTTTACTCTAATGATTAGACCTCCACATAAGCCAGCAACAACCTCCACATATGCCAAGTGCTCCTATGAGATCATATTTGCATGCAACATTCCTAAAAACAACTAGTGTTGGAAATAAGGTTTGAGTTTAGATAGAAACTAATCAACTGCGAACCCTTAAGCTTCTATAGTCGAAATATCTAATTGTTGCTTGCAGAAAATTCCTCACAACAAAATTGGTAAAAGTGTCAATAATATTCCTCGATATCCCAAGATTTTCGGATTATAGGCACTCCATCTCTCCCCAAATGAATTATGCCATTACATAAAGCAGCAACAGCGTCGACATATATTATGTGCTCCTGTCAATTGGTTAAATGTAATAAGCTCAAACCAACTAATTTGGGCAAATTAGGTTCTTGGTTTTGATACTCCTTAAGATGATGCATTCTTGGGTCCAATACTTCTTGAACTCAAGTTGACCACTTGATTTGGGTTCACTATACCTCAAATCTCCCTTGACTTTGAGACTCCTAACTTGATTACATATCCACTTAGATCTCCCCCAAAACTTGACATAAATGATAACATGTGCAAAAAGTTTTCAAACATCCCAACCATTATTCCCCCTTGTAATAGTGCCACGTAAATTACATAAACACATATAATCCCATCATTTATATATAGTTTCTCATATAAAAGTGTCTACTTTTATGGTCTTCTCTTCATAAAATAATTTTTACCTAATATTATATTATATTATTTTAAAAAATTTAACACTACTTTTAATTCATTAATATTTTATATTTCAATAATATTGTTGATTTATTATATCTTCCTTTATAATGTTAGGGTCAAACTTCTTGTCTTTCTTAAAAGAATCTTGAAATTGAAAATATCAATATGATTCACAAGTAATAGTTCTCTTTCATTTTCCATATTTATTTCATTTCTCCTCATCTATTTTATTTGTATCACTAAATATTATGTACGAACTAAAATATTATAAAAAAATCAAAATACACACCATTTATGTAATGGTTAAGTACAACTCCAATATATATATATATATTACACTACCTATTTAAAATTAAAATAAAATAAATTAAAAATCCCACATATAAAAAATAAAATAAAATAAAATAAATAAAAAATCTCACATGCATCCGCAAATTAATCTATTTCATTTCGGCGGGGCTCGCCTTGCCAAATGGGACTAAAAATTGAATTGCTCAATCCACGACTATGACCTCACCTCAATCAATATTTCTTCCCAGTTTAGCAACTAGTTTATGGAATAGAGGTTACCCGTTGCACTGCAAGTTGTGAACAGGGGAGCCTACCCCCGACAATTTCTTCCCTTCAGACGGTAACAATACGGATACGGTTCATGGTGTATTTCCTCCGGCGATGCGATAACAAGTAGCAAGGAGCCAGCAAGGTTACAATACAGAGGACGACCCTTACTGTGCAGGCTGAGGGAACGTGTACTGAATGAAGGTAGGTAAGCCACTTGAATGAATGGATGAGCCGACTTCAATACTTATATGGCCAACCGGCAACCTGAGGGTGGGTAAGCCAGGGTTTGCTGAATGTCTGAGACCCTTGGCTGGATTAGGCGGTTGATCCAGAAGGTGATATTCAATCATATATGAATGGGTAAGGGTCTTTGTAACAAATTGATGCATTGAGAGACAACTCGTGCTTAGTTGCTATCGTCAACTCGGCATTCATATTACTATATATAATAACTCCATTCTATTCTGCCGTGCGACGAAATGTAGAATTAAAGGGAGGAGCCGCTCGGCCAACACACCCGACTTATTCAAAATATGTTGGAATGGGAAAAATCAAAAATGCCTTATTTATTATTGGTGGGGGCATTTATATGAATCACGTTAGGTTCACGACTTTGGAGATTCCCCAATCCAGGGAAGAAACTCTTAGTTGGGTTGCCCTTATGTATCACTAAATATTATGTATCAAGTAAAATATTATAAAAAATCAAAATACACACCAATTATATATATATAATAGAATAAAAAATCCCACATGCATCCACAAATTATGTTTTATAATAATGGCTAAAATACCTTGTGAATATTTATAAAAATGTGAAATATATATATATAAAATAAAAATTACACATACATCCATATATATAAATGAGTTACACTACCTATTAAATAAAATAAAAATTACACATGCATCCACAAATGTGTTTTCAATAATGACTAAAATACCTTATATAAGTTTTTAATAATGACTAAATTATCTTATATAAGTATGAGAAATGTATAATCTCCCATATATGCCTTGTTTCATATCAATAAACATTACATTAAACCTTAGGAATTATATCTCATTACATTAAACCTTAGGAATTATATTTTTAATCAATTTAATGTTTATATTAAAATTATGTGGCTTTGTTTCCTATCAATACACACTCATTATATATATATAAATATATATATATATAATATATAATGAGTGTTTATTGATAGGAAACAAAGCCACATAATTTAATATAAACATTAAATTGATTAAAAAAATATAATTCCTAAGGTTTAATGTAATGTTTATTGATATGAAAACAAGGTATATATATATAACATTAGATTTAACCATAGAAATAATATTTTTAATAAAATAATTTATATTAAAAATATATATTAATTTTATATATATCAATAAACATTAAAAAATAGAAGTATATTTTAAATAAAATTATATATATATATATAAAATAAAATAATTTATATTAAAAAATCTAACTATTTTATAAAATAAATTTATATTAAAAATTATGTTTATTTTCTTACCAATGAAATTCAATTAGCAATCACCTTGTCATGAATCATTCTCTCATGAACTATATATATATATATATATATAATATATATATATATATTATATTTCATTTTATATTTATGTTAAAATTGGGTATTTCATTAATTGATTTAATTAATTAAAAAAACTTATAAAACAACAATTCTATTAATATGTTAATTAGTTAAAAAAAAAACAATATAATTTGTTTTTTTCTAAATAAAGTGAGTAACTACAAAATATCTAATTTACTTTAGATCTATTGCATAATTAAAAACCTCAAATATAATTAGGATAAAAATTATATTATTAATGCAATGTCATCCTCTCAAACTTAATCATTTTCAATAAATACCTAAACACAAATTACATCATAAATGCAATGTCATACTCACGAACTTAATCATTTTCAATAAATACCTAAACACTAAATTATAAACGAAGTACTCAAGTGCACAATAGAAGTGCTCTGTAAAGATTACATCAAAAATGCAAAGTCAAACTCATTCTTAATAATTAACACACATTAAAGTTTTCTAAATAAACTTCAACTACAGAATATTCATATAATTAAAATCCCGAACAAAAATATAAATCGTGAATGCAAAGCTAATGACATTAAAGGTATTGTAAGCATGTTAGTAATTTAGAGGCTCCCATCAACAAACCAAATGTTAGAACCTCATAAATTAAATAAGCTTACATACAATCTAAAATTTAAATAAACTTGTCTAAAGAAAACAATGTAAACAAAAATGTTTTCCCTTGTAGGTTCACATGCCCCTTATAAGAGAGGAAGGTTTATACCATCGAAAAAACTAAAGTATGAACTACATTCACAAATTGTGATAGTCGTAGACAAACAAGACAAAGGAAGAACCTATGATATTCATATTAGAATAGGTACTCATATTAACTCTAATGATTAGACCTTCACATAAGCAAGCAACAACCTCCACATATGCCAAGTGCTCCTATGAAACTCATTCATAATAATTAACACACATTAAAGTCTTCTAAATAAACTTCAACTATAGAATATTCATATAATTAAAATCCCCGACAAAAATATAAATCGTGAATGGAAAGCTAATGACATTAAAGGTATTGTAAGCATGTTAGTAATTTAGAGGCTCCCATCAACAAACCAAATGTTAGAACCTCATAAATTAAATAAGCTTACATACAATCTAAAAGTTAAATAAACTTGTCTAAAGAAAACAATGTAAACAAAAATGTTTTCCCCTGTAGGTTCACATGCTCCTTATAAGAGAGGAAGGTTTATACCATCGAAAAAACTAAAGTATGAACTACATTCACAAATTGTGGTAGTCATAGACAAACAAGACAAAGGAAGTACCTATGATATTCATATTAGAATATGACTCATATTAACTCTAATGATTAGACCTTCACATAAGCCAGCAACAACCTCCACATATGCCAAGTGCTCCTGTGAAATCATATTTGAATACATCATTCTTGAAAATAGTTAGTGTTGGAAATAAGTTTTGAGTTTAGATAAAATTACTCAATTGCAAACCATCAAGCTTCTATAGTCGAAATATATACTTGTTGCTTCCAGAAAACTCCTCACAACAAAATTGGTAAAAGTGTCAATAATATTCCTCGATATCCCATGATTTTCGAATTATAGGCACTTTGTCTTCCCTCCAATGAATTCTGCCATCACATAAAGCAGCAGCAGCCTCGACATATATTATGTGCTCCTGTCAATTGGATAAATTTAATAAGCTCAAACCAACTAATCTGGGCAAGTTAGGTTTCTAAATAAACTAATCAATGCTCTACATGAGGCATAAGTGAACAACTAGTATTCTATGGCATCAAAAAATAGTGAAAATGTTTCATGGAGAAAATTTGCAGTACACATTAGTTTAGACATACTATTGGGCAACAAAAAAGCATGTATAAACCTACAAAAACAAGGAAAGAAATCCATTGCAGAATGTTTAATGAAATAAATAGCACCCTCTTGGTTCTGATGCTCCTTAGGATGATACATTCTTAGGTCCAATACTTTTTGAACTCAAGTTGACCACTTGATTTGGGTCCATTATACCTCGAATCTCCCTTGACTTTGGGACTCCTAACTTGATCATGTATCCACCTAGGTCTCCCCCAAAACATGGCATAATAATAACATGTGCAAAAAGTTTTCAAACATCCTAACCATTATTCCTCCTTGTAGAAGTGTCACTTAAATTACATTAACGCATGTAATACCATCATTTATATATAGTTTCTCATGTAAAAGCATCTATTTTTATGGTCTTCTCTTCATAAAATAATTTTTACCTAATATTATATTATATTATTTTAAAAAATTTATCACTACTTTTAATTCATTAATATTTTATATTTCAATAATATTATTGATTTATTATATCATCCCTTGTAATGTTAATGTCAATCTTCTTGTCTTTCTTAAAAAATTCTTGAAATTGAAAAATCAATATAATTCACAAGTTATCTTGCATTTTCAATATCTATTCCATTTCTCTTAATCCATTTTATTTGTATCACTAAATATTATGTACCAAGTAAAATATTATTAAAAAATCAAAATAACACACAGATGGTTAAGTATAAATCATATATATATATTATATATATATATATATAATATATATATATTATAATATTATCTATTTAAAATAAATATAAAATTAAATAATCCCACATGCATTAGCAAATTATATTTTTTTATAATAATGACTAAAATACCTTGTGTATATTATGTTTTATAATAATGACTAAAATACCTTGTGCATATTATGTTTTATAATAATGACTAAAATACCTTGTGTACATATAAAAGTGCTAAAAGATATATATAATCCAATCCCAAAATATATATATAAGTTATATACCCATTAAATAAAATAAAAATTCCAATTTTAGTAATGACTAAAATACCTTATATAAAAATGAAAACGTGTATATATCTATATATATATATACCTTAAACATTACGTTAAACGATAAAAATATATTTTTAATTATTTTATTTTATTATTTAAAAACTTATTATTCCCTGCCGCAACAGGGTAATAACGTATTCATAATACATTGATTTTAATATACAATTTAAATGGACCAAAAATCAAAAATTATTTATGAAGTTTAACATTATGAGAAATTAAATTATTTTTCGGAAATATTTTCAATTTATTTATCTAAAAAAATGTGATTGGTTGAGCAACTTTGAGTCTTACTGTTTCACGATGATTTGCGTAGCCGTTTAGTTTGACAGATTGACAACTCTAAGCGCAGTTTGGGCGTATGTACTGGGTTTCGATTAGGTTGCCTCATTGACAGCTCTGAGCGCAGTTATGAGCGTTTGTACTTAACGTCGATCTATTATTTAATAGGATTTGTAATTAATGTTTATATTTCATATTTTACTGTATTAGATTTTTTTATTACTAATAAATAAAGGTTTTCTATTTAAATCATATTCAAAAAATCTGCTACACCAGCTCGGTCTTCCTCCATTACGAAAAGAAAAGGTGTATCAGAGATTTAGTAGCAAATTATTGCCAAGGGCGCGGGTAACAGCCAGCTGTTGGCTAATAAATTCATAGCCAACCACAAAGAATTAATATGCGCGGTTTGCAAAATCCAAGAGGACTTTTGACCAATCTGGATTACTTGTCCCCCCGTACACGCTTATTTTTTCAACATTGGCACTTTACTGAAAATTTATGGAATAATCTTGGAATAATTTTTTTATATGAAATTATTTTGGAAAATACATGTTTTTATTTTTCTTCGAATAATTTATATTAATCTAAATTTGGTACGTTATAAGACAATTAAATTGTTTTCATATGAGGGTGCCAGTAAGTTGTAAAGTTTGACTAATGTAATCATAAACTAAAAATAATAATGATTTCGATTTTTGTGTGCGCTTATTTTATTTAAAATATCTCCAATCTATTTTAGTTGGGTTGTTTATTGAAATTACAAATGTAAATGGCAATATTTAGAACAAAATGGGGAATTGTAAAGATTTGATTCTACTATTTTTGTGAATCCTTTTAAAGGATAAAATTAATAACTAATATGGATCCATTTCAAATTTCTTCATGTACAAATTTTTTTAGAGTGCAAAATACAATGTCTTATTTCTCATTGTTTAAATTGTATTTTTGAACGCTAAATAAAGTATATATAGGACCAAATAAATATTTTAACAATAAAGACTTAAATTTTATTTCTATATATAATTACTTTACAACACATTCATTTTCTTAAATTAAACCTGACATTATTTTTCTATTTAAAACATTATTTTTATTTTTATTTTAAAGGGGCACAAACTGACAAACAAATTTACACGTCCCCTCACACTGAGTTGTAGAATGAGCTTGTCAGATCAATAATTTAATGAGTATTCAAAGGGCACAGAACATACAAATTTAGACAAATTTACAGGTCCCCTCATACTAATTTAGACAAATTTACACATCCCCTCATACTCGGTTGTAGAATGAGTCTTAACGAGTATTCAAAAATAAGGATAATTGGTCTTAGTTGCTTTGTTGTTTTTAAGTAAAAACTATTTTATAATTAATAATGTTAAACTTTTGCTTTTATTATGTAGTTTTATTATCTATTTTTTAATTTGGCTATAAATTTTTATTAATTGCCTTAAAAACTAGTTTTAACTTAAATAATATCTTGATTTTTCTATCCTTAACAAGATGTGAGCCTCCAAAACCATACCAACTTGTATTTTAAGAAATCATGCATACTTAAAATTTTAACTCACGTTGTATCTTAATTTGAATTTATTATTATTATTTTTTAAATAAAATGATTTCGAGCCACGTTCAATATGAATTTGAATTTATTATTATTATTTTTTAAATAAAATGATCTTGAGTGACGTTAAATCTTAATTTGAATTTATTATTATTTTTTTTTAATAAAATGATAAATTTGTCATAAATAATTTTTTAAATAAAATAATAAAATTATTTTATAGGATGCTTTGTTTTTAAGTAAAGATTATTTCATAGTTTATAATGTTAAATTTTTACTTTTATTATCTATTTTTTTAAATTTGGCCATGAAATTTTTTTTGTTAATTTAATTTAACTTTTTTTAACTTAAATAATAACTTGATTTTGCTATGTGTTATGGTGATTTTACACCACAACTTATCTAGGAAGAACTCACTTGGGTTGAGGGGAAGCTTTCACTCTTAAATCTAAATCCTTAAACATTACCAATTCCTTATTTTTGATGAATAATAATGATGAATGCATTTATATTCTCTAATAACAACTACCACTTGCCTATTGTTATTGAATAATAATGATCCATGAAACCATATTCTATAATATAAATTAGATGTGCAATTTAATGTTTATTTTAGGATGAAATTATTTCAAGGTGCCTTCTTCTTACATTACAAAAAAGGCATTCATTCATGTGGAGAAACAAAATCAAGATGTCCCTCAATGTCTAAACTTATCTTTAATTATTTTCAATTTAAAATAGTCTCATCTCAAGGGACTTAATCACTCTTCCCACATAATAGATCTTAGAGATCAACATAATATGAGGCAAATTTGCAACATCTCTAAATTGAATGTGGAGTTAACTCATGTCACCAAACTTTTTATAAAATATTAGGTGAATATAAAATACAAAAGTCATGTTTAATTAATAGCTTGTAAATCTTACACTTTACTCGAAATCACCAAACAAATAGAAGGGGCAAAGAAAAATCTAATTCTAAAATTTGTTATGTTATTCAACCCAACTAAAAAAAATTCAAAAAGAACAAAATCTCTCATTTAAAATTCTTAACAAATACTATAAAAAAATAAGATATTGAAACTAATAACAAAGGGTCTCTACAACAAATGAAATCCCACTCCACTTAAAATTAATGGACCTGGGCCATATCCATGTTCGTATATAACCTCTTTTGCTTATAAATCACAGGTGATGTCATATCTATATGTCTATAAGACATACTACAAGGAAATTTTGCATGTATTATCATCGAATTATCCCACCTTAAGGTGGTCATAACAGTGAAAACTTAAATATTTTGCACAATTAATGTATAGTTATTGAGATGGCATATTGTAAATGATGTATCATAATATTCTAATATAAAATATTTTTACTATTCAGGAATTTAATTATCATCTTCATTCAAGTAACTTTGCAAAATTATTGAAAAAAATATTTCCACTTAAGCTAATTTGTTTAGACATAGGAAGAGACATGCCCCGGTAAATTTCCATGTTTATTAGGAATCCAAATAAATAAAACCATGGTTGAAATTAATAATAGATTAATAATATAAATATTTTACAGCAAAGATAATTGAAATAATTTGTACTGAATGGAGTAGATAACTATCCATGTAACTCAATAGACATTGGTCACATTTTTGTTAATTTGTACCATGTTTACTTCTAGTTATAGATAAGAAAGTATGAAGAATACTTGAAATAATAATGAAAGGTAAGGAATGAGTGAAAGGTATATTTGACAATATGTCAATTGAAAACTTATCCAAAGATGTTAAAGAATCATCATTGTAACATTTACCTAGTCTTTATCAAAATACAAAAGACGTAAAGACAAAGCTAAAGAAGTTCACATGACCATTTGAACAGAATTAGGTTACATAAACTTTTCTTAGAGAACCAACCTTCCAGATAAACTATATTGTTTTTAATGATACTAAAATTAAAATTGATTTAGAGAAATCATATTATTACAGTGATTTTAAGAATAAGAAACTATTGATTAATAAAATCTGTTTTATTTATCCTATACATTAAAACACATCTAGTTTGCTCCTTTTAAAGCCCAATAATCAATACAAGCACATCGAATTCATTTGGAACACACACTCTCACAAGAAGTTCAATATCTCTTGTAGTTGGGAAAAGTGTGAAGTCTGTTGTTGAGAAGCCAAAGGAAGTGCAAATTGGGTGGAGCCTAAGAAGAAGAAAATAGAAATTTTGGTACCTTCCCTCTTTGTCTCGTGCCCTAGATTGGGAGATCGAAGTCTTCCAAGTTTTACTGTTGTCGGAAGTTTCCAGTTGCCAGAAGTTGTTGCCTAGTCGAAGTTGCTGGAAAGGGGTCAAAATTCTGGGAGGCTGACTTGGTGTGGAAGGAAGGTCTGGTCTTGGTCTAGGGTGCAAAGTCTCAAAGAATACTATTGAAAGGAAGAATTTATTGACTGGGTTTTCCCCTCGAGGGGGGTTTTTCCCTAGCATAGTGCCTACATCTGGTGTCTATTGTTTTATGTGTTGTTGCTCTAGTAATTGCTTGATGAACTAAAAGAAAGAAGATATAAAGAATCGTAATGACAAGAAATGTCACAAGCAATTATCAAGAATAAGAAAATATTTTTGCGTTTCTGATTTTCTAACAGATCCTTCGAAAAAACAATACACGATGGCCCCAAACATCTGATTAGATATAATCAAGACCATTACTAATATGATTGTTTGCTTTAAACGTGTTTACACTACTTTCTAAATATACAATGCTTGCAGAAATTCAAATTCAGAAATTTAAAATTTGGAAGTATTTTACAATTTATTAGTACCTGTAGCCCTTTCTCGCCATAAACAATTGGATTCAATAGCCTCCTCAGATACCACTATTGCTTAATTGATCTAAGTACTTCCACTCAGCTTGTAAAGGTTTCCTATCTTTGTAGACTTCATAACCATTAAAGCATCCTTGGACACCTTTAGTGCTCCACCTTGACCTGTTAACTTATGACCTCCAAAATCCAAAGCTCCCAAAAAAATCATACGTTTTTAGTTCAAGCACATGTTCAACCTCTGTCAAAGTCCTTATAATACCATAAAACATTTGAATTTTGACACTTCCAACCTCGACAACCTTATAAAAAATGTTATTTTCCATAATAACAATTCTGCCATCAACAACTTCATATGAAGAAGACTAGTTTATATGTGGACACATATGATGAGAAGCGCTAGAATCTAACAACCATTCTTGATAGTATTGAGGAACATTACACCTAGAAAAAACTTCATCAATCATACCTGGACCCAATTCAACCGGATTTTCCTACTTTTGGAGTATTCCTTGGATCCCAATCTCTTCAAACAATCCTTTCATGAGATGCCCCAACTTGTTATAGTACCAACATTTAAGTTTGTTCTTATTGCCTTTCGATATTGATCTGAATTTACCTCTCAACTTCTCTTCTTTTTGGCTGGACCAACCTCTAGCCACCATTGCTTTTAATGTGGAGGTTTCAATACTAGATTTCCTCCTTACCTCCTTAAACAACAACACTCCAACATAATCAAATTCAAGAGTCTCAATTGTACTAAAGCTAATGAAAGCAACAAATTTGTTGGAAATATGAGTATACTAAGAGAGGGGAGGGGGGGTTGAATCAGTGTAATAGTCAACCTTAACTAGTCAAAACACTTCAATGCATAGATAATATTAATCACATCGATAACATAAAAATACACCATATATATATGAAACTTCTTTTATTACTGAATGACCTTGTAGGCACCAAGCCAGTGTTATATTGATTCACTGGCACCAACCCCCTAAAATGCATTACTGGCACCAACCAAAAATGCTTTACTGGCACTAACTAGAAGGAGACACCAGTACCCTGAGAAATAAAGGCACCAACCTGAAATGCTTTACTAGCACCATCCTGGAGGAGACACCAACTGTTGATTTGGCGTAGCAGCAGATGTGCTCTAGGCTTCAAAATTTGCAGGGGGGCTTAGACACATGCATTCTCCAATACCCAGAAATCGTTTTGAGAAATTCCACCCAGAGACAGTTTTATTAAAATAATTAATTATTTTTAATGGGACCCTAAGTCTAAACTTAGGAAATTAAAATAATTAAAGGGTATTAATATAAACTGTGGGTGAAACTTCTAGAAGAAGGCAAAGATCAAGTCAATATGATCATAGCCATTGATTAGGATCTAATCTGGGTCGTTGATTGATCAACGAGAGGATTGCAAGAGGAAGCTTGAGGGGCACTTGGAGAACACGCTGAGAGATCAAGAGATCGAATTCTGAAGTGAGAAGTTCTCAGGAGGAAATTTTGATCGAGTAGATTTCTTGCAATTGAGGGGCATGGATAGCATCCGGAGAGAGAGATTTTCTTAGCCGGAGAATCATCAGCGGAGAGAGGAAAAGTGATCCAGTGGCTTTCACGCAAAGGTTGTCGTAGGGCCACAGAGAGACAGTGCAATGGGTGAGAGAGTTTGAAATTTTGCAGCAGAGTCAATTTCAGAAGCCGAAAGTCGGGGTGTGAGACCGGGCGTCTGAGAGCAATGACTCCGGGCAGCAAATCGATCAATTGGTTGGGTGACGCAGTGCCTAGAGGGGTTGACGCAGGGACTGTGTGAGGATTGCGGAGAGGCAACGCAGGGCCTGCCAGAGGCACCTCATCCACTGACTAGATCAGCCAGGATTTTTCTCAGTGATTGTGTGAGGTAATCTCACAAATCTTTCTGCCATTATTTCTCTCTCTGTAATTGAATAACCCCTGAGGTATTCAGAGATGTATTCAGAATTTGCTACTGCTTAATAATAATAAACCCTCAAATTTGCTGCACTCATTTTCCCACATTGGGTTTTTCCAAGGACATTTGCCCAAAAATAACGGTGTTATTGTGTTGTATTTTCTTTCTTGCTCAGTCTCTTGTTTTCGCATATAAATTAATTAAGTGAACATTGTAGTATATCAATATTTGTCGTAGGAAACTGCAAATAGCTTGTTCATGTAAAACTAACAAGTAGGAGAAATATCATCAATTACTGTAGTAAGGATTCTAGTTTAGGAAATTTCACATGGTATCGGAGCTGCAAGTGGAACAAGAAGAGCAGTGATAGAGAACTCGACGTTGAGCAGAAGAGGGAGATCGAAAAGTTGTAGGAGGCAGCAATTCAAAACCCCATAGGGTTTGCGCAGTTTTAGCTGGAAGGCTGAAATTTCGACGCAGTCTCTCTCCAAGTGAGTCGACGGAAAGAAGAGCTTCCAGATCAAGTTTTTGCCAGGGCAGAGGGAGTAGCACTGAAGCCTCAGCATGAGGAGAAGTTGGTGGGACGCAGATTTTTCTGCAGACAGTTTGCTAGGCAAAAAATCATCAGAAGGGAGAGGAGAAGCACAGTTGAGGGAATTTCTTCCTCGGAGAATTCCTGGCCAAGGAATTCAAATTCTCTAGAGTTGAGCAGCAGCAAGGGGCAGCAGTTTTACTAGCTCCAACAGGGAGTGCGTAGGCTAGCCTAGCAGCAGCACAGAGGAGAGAGGAGATTTTCGACATTTGTGGCAGAAATGGCAACCAGTGGCTTGAAGGATCAAGACAGGTTGGATGGGGCATCCAACTACGTCATCTGGAATTTAAAAATGTCATTCCTTCTAGATGAGCATGCCCTCAGGACATACATCTACAGCGTGGTGGTTGTCCCAGCGAATGCAAATCCGTTGAAGAAATACAACACTGAGATGGCGAAGGCGAAAAGAATGATCCTCGACAGAGTGAAGGATCATGTGGTCTGTCACATCGCTAGTAGAAGGACTGCTAAGGAGTTGTGGGATGTTTTTTCTACGTTATATCAGAGATCTTCCGAGCAGAAGCTGAGATCTTCTCAGATGCAGAAAGGGGACCATGTGGATCCATTCCTCACGAAGCTTCAGGAGACCCATGATGAGTTGTCTATTGTGGGGCATACACCTCAAGGTTCAAAGTTGGTTAGACTAGCCCTCAATTATGTCTCAGATGAGTAGCAAATCTTTGTCCTGAGTATCCTAGGCATAGCAGCTTTGCCGAATTGGGATGAGATGTGGGCAGCTTTAAAACAAGAGGAGTTGAGGAGAGACTTAGTCAAGGTTAAACTTGACAGAAGTAGCAGCAATGGGTTGAAGCCCAAGGAGGAAGAGGAGAATGCAACCCTCAAATCGAAGGGGCAACAGGAGCAGCGAGGCATAAGAAGGACGTCTCGAAGATCAAGTGTTTCAGGTGTGGTGAGATGGGTCACTACGCTACTCAATGTCCTCTTAAGAAAAAGGAAAAGGATGAGAAGCACGATCCGAAGGTTGCGCCCACAAAGATCGAAGAGGAGGAGTTTGCCATGACAGCCGAGATACCTCTAGGAGGGAGGTGCGCTGATTTGGAACTGTAGTTCAAAAGAACTACAGATGGGCAGGATCCTGAGGAGCCCACCTCTAGGATCATTTCCTTGCTATGGGAGCCCAGATCATGTGAAAATTCCTCAACAGGAACCCCTACTGTAGCATTAGATGATATTACTCCTATTTGTTAAATTCCTTTAAACAAATTACTTGCAATTTACTACAACAAATATCGTAATGCATACACTGCAGCCTTCACTTAATTAAATATTATGCGGAAACAAGAGACTGAGCAAGAAAGAAAATACAACAAAATAGACACCATTATTTTTGGATAAATGTCCCCGGAAAAACCCAATGCGAGAAAACCGATGCAGTAGATTTGAGGGTTTATTATTATTAAGCAGTAGCAAAATTTGAGTACATCTCCGAATACATCTCCAGTTATTCAGTTATAGAGAGAAATATTGGCATAAAGATTTGTGAGATTACCACACAGAATCACTGAGAAAATCCCGATTGATCTGGATACTGAATGAAGTGCCTCTGGCAGGCCCTACGCTGCACTGTGTAGTCCTCACGCAGTCTTTGCGTCAACCTCTCTAGGCTCTACATCACCCAGTCTACTGATTGATTTGTTTCTCGGAGTCTCTGCTCTCAGCCTCTCGATCTCACATCCCGGCTCCTGTCTTCTAAAATTGATTCTCCTCAGCAAAATCTCAGACTCTCTCTCACCCTCTAAGGTGCCTCTGCATGGCCCTTTGTGGCCATGCGTCAGCCTCTGCGTCTAGACTACTAGATCACTCTCTGTCTCTCTATGTTGATGATTCTTCGACTAAGAAAATCTCTCTCTCCAAATGCTATCCCTGCCCCTCAACTACAAGAAATCTCCTCGATCAAATCTTCCTCTTAAGAACTTCTCACTTTAGTAATTCGATCTCTTGATCTCTTGGTGTGTTTTCCAAATGACCCTCAAGCCTCTTCTTATATCTTTTTGTTGAACAACCAACGACCTAAATTAACTCCTAATCAAAGGCTCAGATAATTTTGGCCTGATCTTTGTTTTCTTCTAGAAGTTACACCCACAATTAGATTAATACCCATTAATATTTTTAATTTCCTAAGTTTAGACTTAGGGGCCCATTATTAAATATTAATTATTTTAATAAAATCGTTTCTAGGTGGAATTTCCCAAAACGCTTTTTGGGTTCTTTGGAATACATCTGTCCAAGCCTCCCTGCAAAATTTGAGACCTAGAGCACAACATCCAATGCTACCCCAAATCAACACTCCCTCTTAGCGAGGAATGTGCTCTAGCAATATACATTGTTGCATACTACTCTGACTCTGAAGCATCATCCTTTGCATTGTTGATGTCTAACATGTTGTCCACCAACTACTGCACCGATGCAACTGTACTGTTGCTGACACTTCCACTATCAACACTACATCTGTACAACATCTCCCTCTCAAGTGTTGCATTTGTGTTGTTGCTAGCACTGCCCCTACACTGCAAATTGTTACTGCTACTCTATCAACAACGGAAAAACATCCAAAATTATTGAACTAACTGTGTTTAGTATGATACCATGTGAATGTTGAAGCCTAACTATTGCTAGTCTCTGCACTGACCCTCTGAATCTACTGCACTGTTGTTGACCTCTGCTTTGTGCCATATGCACTGCTGCCAACTCTGCTCTGCATTGTTTAGTCTCTGACGCTCCTAGCCACTGCAATTGTCTCCCCGACACTCCTCGGCACCATCTAACACTAGTCCATCCTGCTACTTCTGATTTGGGCTCCTGTAGCAAGGAAATGATCCTAGAGGTGGACTCCTCAAGGATCCTGCCCAACTGTAGCTCTTTTGAACTATAGCTCCAAATCAGCCCAACTCCCTCCTGGAGGTATTTTGGTTGTCATGGCGAACTCCTCCTCTTCGATCTTCGTGTGGGTAGCCTTCGGATCATGTTTCTCATTCTTGTCCTTCTTCTTAAGAGGACACTAAGTAGCATAGTGACCCATCTCACCACACCTGAAACACTTGATCTTTGAGACATTTTTCTTACGACATCGCTGCTCCTGCTACAAAAGCTGCATTATCCTCCTCCTCCTTGGGCTTCGACCCACTGTTGTTGTTTCTTCCGTCAAGTTTGACCTTGACCAAGTCTCTCCTCAACTCCTCTTGTTTTAGAGTTGCCCACATCTCATCCCAATTCGGCAATGCTGCTCTCCCAGGATGCTCTAGACAAAGACTTGCCACGCATCTGAGACAGAATTGAGGGCTAGTCTAACCAACTCTGAATCCTAAGGTGTATGCCCCGCAGCAGACAACTTATCACAGCTTTCCTTCAGCTTCGTGAGGAATGGATCCACACAATCCCCCTTATGCATCTGAGCAAATCTCAGCTTCTGCTCTAAGTACATAACGTGGCCAAGGCATCCCATATCTTAGCAGTCCCTCTGCCAGCAATGTGACACACCACGTGATCCTTGACTCCATCCAGGATCATCCTCTTGGCCTTCGCCATCTCTGCCTTGTACTTCTTTAGCAAGTTTGGATCTGCT